>JAVSCE010017487.1:0-45846 GCA_032199065.1 Smutsia gigantea
TGAGGTCACTGATACCTTCTAACTCCATTTATTTAGTAGCCTGTGAATCAAGCTACACTTTGAGTGTGCAGGACAGCAGTCAAGCCTGTGTGATCTTGCTAGAGAAACTCTGTGTCATGTTCAAGCCTGCTGATTTCAGTTTCAGTTTATCTATGGCATTTGTTGATTTAACCCTCATGTTCTGAGGAACTCTCAAGAGCACCTGCAGGGCCGGGTCGTGTAGCAATTTATCATTTTGTTGAGGAATAAATTTAACTCTAAGGCTTCAAAGCCTAAAATGCAAGAGGGAATCAATCAGCAAGTGAGTGAACCTAGGTGGTCTCTAAATACCTATACCTTGAGCAGACTATTATTGCTCTACACTTTGGCTGCCTTAGCAATAACTTTTGAGTGTTAAAATTCATATTCTTCCTGAAAAGACAATCATCTGCTGGTTTGGTGATGAAAACAATGTTAAGTTCCAAGGCATGGTTTATTAGCCAGGAAATTTAAAAAAAGTTTTAAAGAGCAAACAGCTGTATTACAAAAGGCAACACTATAGGGGTGTTAAAAAAAGGGGTAGTTGCCAGGAATTGCTGGGGAAAGAGGAGGGAGGCTGAAGGGAGTGCAAAGGAGTACAGGGCATTTTTAGAGCAGTGAAGATATTCTGCGTGACACTGTAACGGTGGATAGATGGCATTCCATATCTGTCAAAAGGCATAGAACTACACAAAAAGTGAACCCTAATATAAACTCTGGACTTTAGTTAATAATAATGCATCAATACTGGTTCACTGGATGTATCATATCAATGAAAGATATTAACAGGAAAACTATACATGAGAGCAGATGCACAGGAACTCTCTACTCTCTGCTTAATTTTTCTATAAACCTAAAACTTTCCCATAAAGTGTACTAATTTTAAAAACTGTATTAGAAAGTGGCTTAAATCTATACAACTGGAACAACTATACAGAAAAAGTGGTCCATGAAATGCTTTTAGTGAGTGTGATCCCCCGTGCAAAAGTTGTTTATCAAATGAGAAAACAAAATGTTCATCAAAATTGAATAAGTAATTATCTGGTTATGTTAAGAAAGGAAGCATTTAACTGAGCAGTGATTTTTTTGGGAGGGAGGGAAATTAAACATTTTTATTTTACTGGACAAAGCCAAGTGCCTGTACAAATATTTGTATGAAGCAACTAGTAAGACTACTGGACTTGACCTTTCCCATGAGTAAATTTTAAGATGTGTTTTCGGAAGTGTTTCAAGGTGTGAGATTAACAGGGGAAGGCCACCGAGTTGCAAAAGCCTGTCTTCAGAGTTGAAGGGAGGAAATGAACATACATTCAAGAATGATGCCTTTTGCATATGTGCATATCCAAGAGGGAAGACTTTTTGGGTTCTGAATGGTCTGAGGACAGACCATCTCCTCTGATCACAGCAGAGAACTCAGGGTCACCTTCCCCAGCTGCTGTGACCTACCTCACACCTCCATGTAATACATTTTACCTTCACCTGAATCCTTGCTCACACATCAGCACATCTTATCATCACTGCACAGCTGTGCTGATTTAGGTTACTAGCAAAAGATTAGAATGTAACATAGGATTGGATTTATTTTAGTGGCTGTCTTTAACAGCTATATACATGCAAAGGATTTAAGCCCATATACTTAGAATTGTTAAGGGTCTGAAGAGTTCTGTTAAAATATTCAGCTCCAGTTAACTTTTGTGGAGGGGTGGGAATGGAATGTTCTTTAAATTAACCAAGTGCAGATTCTTGGAGGACTTGGGAAGGTTCCCTTGTGAATGAGAAGGAATTGAAGGAATTGATGACATTCAGGGTCCCAGCAGAAGGACAGTGAAAATTCTATTGTGTTTCAGAATAAACACTTGAATAATTAAGCTAACTGTACAGGGAGCAATGTAGGTGGAAGTCAAATGAACAAAACAAAGGAAATATAGCAACTCAGGCCATTATCTTCTTTTTTATAGAGATCAAAACAAAATTCCAGAGAGGCAGGGTAGCTTATAAAAATAATAGTATAAGCAAATCAGAAAAAAAAACGTGTTTCCAGCTCAAGATGTAATTAACCAGGCACTTTGCAATGACTGACATCGTGTTTTTCAGTCTTATCACAGATCGTCCTTGAGCTACATGTTACTGAGAAAATTAGCCACGTTACATAGCCATAACAAGGGCATCACTTTGAAAAGCACCATATAAACACTGCCTTGAAAACTGGGAGGTTGCTAGGAAATTATGTCAAGCACAGTCCTCTCCAGTTATATCTGATTTTTCCATTTTATATCTTCGTCAATCATTAGGGCTTAACCCTTACATGATTTTCCATGAGGATAGCTTACATACCTCCACAAATATAAATGTTCCAGGGGCTCCATCCGAGCCTTAGAAGGCCTTGGGCATTAGTGTTAAGAATTTTGGGCAGGGCCAGCTGTTTTGGAAAAAGGCAACATTTGGGTTCTTGACCATGTGGGGGTTTGTACAGAGCAGAAGATGGCACTGGACTGGGCTGTGTGCACCTTTACATTTTTCTCTTCTATTTCTACAGAATGAATCAAGGGGCAAAAGGCTTAGTGGCAAGCCAAACCAAATGATTTGAGTTATTTTAAGAAGAAGCAATTCATTGCACTGGTTGCCAGACTTAAAATGCCTGGACAGCCCGTTGAAAGAGCCAGCAGTGGGAAGGGTGAGATTGTGCCAGAATGTCCTGCCCAGAAGCACTGAAAGAGCAAGGCCTGCCCCTCCTGTAAATTAGCATTTCAATGGTCCTACTCATTGTGGGGGCTGAGAAAGCCCTGGAGATTTCTCAGCTACTTGTATTTCCACAGTAGATTCCTAAGGTCTTTCTTACCCTTCATTCTCCAACTCTGGCAGTGCATCCTCAGCTCACCAATACAGGAATAGATAACACAGGGAAATAATTCATTGTGACGTTTGGATTTTTTCCCCTCTCAATACTGATAGAGACTGGGTATACTGCACTTCAATGACTCCAACACATTATTGCATTCATCTTACTAGACTTCACAGCACCTTGTGAGATGGTGTGACTTTTCCTGTGTATAGATGAGGGACTGAGGCTCAGGGAAATCATAACTGGTCCAATGTATCAGTACAAGTGGCAGAGCAAGAACTTGGAGATCCAAGTCAAGTGTTTCAAAAAAGAGACCAATCATTCCATTTCTAATCCATGCAGAAAGACTTTATTCGTTATAACAGTAATAAACTGAGCACCTAGTACCTGTGTGGCCCTATGCTACTAGGTAATCTGCATGCTTGACCCATTGAATCTTGATGAAACTAAACAAAGTAAAAGAAAAAAAAATCTTCACATCAAATGCAAGACACCGAGTGGAAAGGGATGACATAAGAATGATCTTCCAAGAGAAAGGAAGCCTGCCAAAAACAGTGAAAAATTAACTTTTTAAAAGGAAAAATGTAATTTTCATTCAACTATAAATGAAGAGAACTCTGCCAAGGGGGGCAGGCCAAAAACAGCTTCTCATTGGAGAGGATCCACATTCATCGTCACTGCTATTAAACTGTTGAGATTCTTATTTTATAAATTGGTTGTTGCTAATACAGTCACTTTAATTTCCGGAATCCAGAAAGTAGTTTCATCAACCGCAAATGAGACAGTCAGTGAAAGGTATTTTATTTACTTTTTAGTATCTCTTACTTCTATAACCACAGATCTGTCTGGGCTAAGTCATTTCTAGTCAGTGCCACTATGTTTTTAGAAGGAAATTTACCAATGCTTAATACTTTAAAAAAATGCATTCGATGCAGAGACACAAGGTCACTTTCAATAAAGTCCACAATTCTCCAGCCAGAAAGCTTCCCTGTTTCTAGGCTTGCGTGGGGCAGGAAACTGTCAGGTGGCTTCAAAGGGAGACAGACTTAGATTGATGAGCAAGTCAAATATTACGATGTACTGGACCTTAGCCAGTGCCGTGCCTCATTTCCTGGCACACATTTTCCTTCAGGAAAAGGGAAATGAATTTTGCTTCAAAATAGAGCATTTGACTGGACCCAGGCTGCAGTTTATGAACATGCTTCCGTTTCATATATGCCACTTAGTCCTCTACTTCAGCTGTGTCTTATTAAACAGGAAACTGCAGTTTTATTTGCCCATTCTCATACAGAGTGCCAACCCTTGGAGAACTTACAATTTTATGAAATACCCCTGTCGAATACAGTCACAATTGCTGTGTCTTAGTTCTCTGTCCATAATTTTCCAGTTTTCTCTGAATACATTTTAGCCAATATTTATTTGAAAAAAACTTATCCTTGGAGTATTTAATGTGGATCCTGTACAGTTATCCCCCTCCCAGCCTGAAGAGTGAGTTTCTAAGAAAATGACATATTCTAACAAATGTTGAGTTGCCCTGTGTTTATTAGTAAAGTGACACTTTTCGTTCTTATCTGGTTCTCACTTGAATGTGTTCAAGAACTTTTTTAACAGGGAAAAGGGAATTAAGCTTATCTCTCCTGCACTGCTGAAGTGGTCTTCCACAAGGACATTTGCAAAAGGCAGTCTTGCTTTTGTATGGGCTGTTCATTCACTACTTGGAGCGCTAGCGCTGCAGCACTGTGGTTTCTGTGCGTTATGTGGCTTCTCTCTCCCTCCCTCTCTCTCCTTCCCTCTTTCCCTCCCTCTTCCCTTCGTTTTCTCTCTTGCTTTAGTGTATAAACACGGGATGGCACACTGCCAGAGGACAGAAAGGAGGACTTGACTGGTGAGAAAATCCTCAGTGAAGAGAATAAGAGCTTGTAAAATAAGACCAGAACAAGATCTGCCAGCTGGGCTCCTCATGGCCTTTCTTATTCATGCATTAATTCTATTGCATGCTTACTCTGTCTAGAGGACTGTGCTGGATACTGGCGCTCCATGAAAGAGACATGAATCCAGCTTGCCACCTGTCCTCACTCGGGTAAGGGGAATGGGATACGCATACAACCACCACCTAGACGGTACACTGTAAATGCTAGAGAAGAGGTACAAAAAGCTTTCAGAGCATGTGGTTCCTGCAACTTGGGAAGAATACCGAAAGGCTTCCTGAAAGAAACTGTATTTGGGGCTCAAAGGGAGCAGATCTGTTCTCTCCCCCTGGTGTGCCATGCCACCTTTTTTTTCCCCATTCAAAATCTAACCTAGCCCTTCAAGGTTCAGTTTGAACTCTAGTCTATTTATAAAGCCATTCCTGATGCCATACCAGAATCTGTCCATTATTTTCTTTCCAACTTTTGAACCAGGAGTCACTGTGTGCCTCCTTTATGACATCCTTTCTGTGTGTTACACTTGCCAGTGTCTTTCATGGTGGGCATCCCTGGAAGCTAGTTCTTCCCACCTTCTATATGTCTTTTGACACCTAGCCGGCTACATATCATAGGTCCCCAGTAGGTCTCTCTCTGATAAATTAGTGACATCCCTTGCCCTTCTCTTATATCCACTGGCCTATAGTAACCTTTGCCTACCCTTTCTACAAAGGAATGATCCAAGCACTTGTTGCTCTGTCTTTCCTAATATTTGGGGGGAAATAATGTTTTGAAACTTCAACTTATGCACAATGGAAGTTAGGCTAATAGCGCAAGGCTGTACCCTGCACATTGGTTTCTTGCAGGATTGCATGTAACTCAGGAGGAAAATCCAGTCTAAAAAGAAAATAATCCTGATGCTGTATTATTACACTGTTTCCCGTGAGCAGTCTAGCTGTAGCTGGAAGCGGGACTTGGCTTTGAGGACTGAATTACATAGACCTCGATTCTAACTTCGAATTGCTGGTTTCCTCTGACACATACTGTCCCAATTTCCTCTGCCTCAGGGAAAATTGTTGTCCTATATGAAGGATCTTAAAGGTAATACACAAGCTCTCAAATGGACATAAACGAATGAGTATAATTGCCAACATACCCTAAATTAAATATAAATGTAGCTAGTTCACTAATGGTAAGAAAAAAAATCAGACAGTAAGAGTGATTCAATTTTAGCTCGTTCAGGCCTAAACCAAATTTTGGAATTAAACATTCTAGTTTCTTTAATCTAGAGTCCTGGAGTAAAGATAGCTGTATAATAACCAACTCCTTTGACAAAGAATTGCTAGAATATGAAGACAAATTTTCTGTGAATTACAATTATCAGAAAAAAAAAAAACCCTTTCGCTTTCAGAAAGGAAATAATTAGCCCCAGGTTTTGGCTCTGGAAATCAAGACACAAAACAGAGGAACAGGGATTCCATCTTTATTTACTCCAGATCATCCACTCATCCATCCTGGTGTGAGCCATTGCCATGTGTTCCCTTCATGGTCTGGATAATGATCATGCAATACTTCACAACTTTTCAGACCCAACTCTTACTAGAGCCATTGTGACTACCACCTGCTCCCTACTGGCTTTGAGCGACTGTCCATGTGCCATGACAATACCTCCCCCTGCAGAGCGAGCTCATGCTTCCTGTTCTGGGAAGGCGGGGGTGGGCGCGGCAGGGCCGGGGGCTCGGACACCGGCATGTGGGACATTTGCAGGAACATCCCTGATACTCACACATATATGACCTTGACTTTCAGGGGTGTTCGGGAACATGAAGCCATTTTCAACAAGTCCAGGCTCAAGCAGCAGCATCTACAATGTGGCCGACCAGACAGTGAAATGTCTCGGTCTTTCTCTCCTTCTTTGCTTTTCTTCCCAAGGCCCTAGCTCCTGTGCTCTAGAATCACTTCCCACATAAACGATTTGCATATACTTCTTGATCTCAAGCTGAGCTTTCAGAAGGACCAAGGATGAAATGGTCGGTGCCGGGACCGGCTGTAGAGAGAGGCTGTGATGAGATTTTGGAACTGCATCACTTACCAGCCAAGTAGCAATAAGGGCCCATGGCTGGTGGTAAGGAGGGTTTGGGTGATTCCTAGCATGCAGGGGCGTCGGAATGATTCTCAGGTGTGACAGATTGGGATGGGGCTAGGAGAGAACTTTAACAAAGCCTAGTAGGGAGGAAATACTTACATAAGGAACGAATTAGCGAATATGTACCAGAAGGAACGTATGTGGGGTTGCATCATGAAGATTCTGAACTGTGCTGTGGGGAGGAATAAAGCTGATGGAGGATATGAGGAGGAATAAGGCTGATGGCCAATGTCCTGGCAGGCTACCCATGGATCTAGGCTAATATGCTGCCAGGCTGGTCCTTGAAGACTGGCCTCCGTGATGGCCGACAGTAATTGAGGTGCAGATGCCCAAACTGTCTTGGAAGACTATTGACTTTATATAGGAGGTAGGAATGTTAGAATGGACATACTATACACAGGGAACTCATCCCCTGACTAGTGTTCCAGAAAGCCCCCGAAAATATTCACTTCATTAAGGCAATAAAAAATGCCCTGACGTCCTGGAGAACCACAGTGGTGGCTGTCTCCAACAGGTCAGAGTTTACAATTAGAGACTCTGCCCTGGGATGGGGTTCCATAATATCAACGAGGATATGATTCTAGAATGGCACAAGTAAGGTCGATGACATTTAACCATCAGAGGCACGGTTGATGTAATTATCATAATGGGCACCAAAGGCAGAGTGTCAATCAGACCCACAGGACCTAAAATGATCAGGCGCAATATATATGTAAATAGTGTATATATAGAGCAATGTGTATTTAAATATATAACACACTAGTGCCTAGTGTGTTACTGTTAGTTTTTTTTTTAATCAGGAATTGACAAGAGGAATTCTGGTGTCAGTTGGTGCAATAGAATACATCATGATTCCTCAGCCAGTGCCCAGATCTAGGTCAGTTACAGACAGAGAACCCAATGACTGATGAGATAATCCTGCAATGCCACCATCCACATGCGCAGTAAACATTCCCATTATCTTCCTTCAGCGGGACCCACAGCCACTAAATGGTAACTCTGTACTGGGTAAAAGCTGGTATCCAGACTCTTCAAGGATTGCTGGACACAGAGTCCAATGCTGATGTTAGGGTCTGTCCCAAGTATACAGCTCCGTTTGGTCCCCAGACCCATCCTGTGTTATCTTCCTGAACAGGAGCCAGCAGAACTCCCACTTTGGCATTCTGACCAGTGAACCAGTGAAGTATGAATCAGTTCTGTAGAAACAGGCAAGTATAAACCTCAGAAACTGCCCCCACCCCATTAAAACAGTAAATGAGAAACGATACTGTATTCCAGGAGGGACTGAGAGATTAGCACCATTATAAAAGACTTAAAGGATGAAAGTGTTCCCCATTATATTACTCCCATTCCATTTATCCATTTGGCCTCTGCAAAACCAGTTAGAGTGTGATGCATGACAGTGGGCACCCATGAAGTGAATGAAACTGCAGCTTTCATCCCAGCCGCTGTGCTGAATGAGGTATCCTATTGTAGAAATCAGTTTAGATTCTGGTACTTGGCATGCAGCCATACATCTGGTAAAAGCCTCTGTAGCTGCTAAGTGTATCTTTCTTAATCCCCATCAGTAAGGAAATCAAAAGCATCTGCTTGTATGTAGTAGGTACCAGTTCACATTCACTGTCTAGCTCCAGGGCTATGACAACTCCTTGTCACATTACAATCTGCAGACTTGGTTCACCTTGACATACCACAGAATATCGTGCTGTTTCACTATATTGATGACATCGTGTTATTAGACCTGAGAATAAGGAAACAATTATCCTAATACAAACACGCATGCCATAGCATGGGGACTGAATCCCTCTGCCAGTTACACACTGACTAGCTCCAAATCCAACCCTCGTGAACCACTTCTGCAGGAACATTTGGGAACCTGGGGACAGGTTAGCATTTCTCCTTTGCAGTGAGTATAACATTAATCTTTGTCAATAGAGGGCACTGGAGGGACATTGCAGAAGAAAGGGGCTTCTCTTCTGGGTTCAGGTGTGTTATTCTTTTGCTCTTTCTCACCTACTCTGTAGCTAGCAGAAATGCAGGTGTGGAGACAGCCAGAGGGCCCTGCCCTAGCTGCAAGCTCCGGTCACACGATTCCTGGGGGAATATGCAGCCCCCACCCCAGACCAATGACCATCTCACTGAGGTCCTCTGACTGTGGACACAAGCAGCCTGGACCTTCTGCTACTCTGCTGGTGAGCAAACTCCCAATGCCCCTACTCCATCCGTCAGCCCGCTCCCCAGCCTTATGACCCATCTGCAGCCTGGAGCATTGTTTCCTGGCCTTGCTGGTGTGGACACTGCCCATCCCAGGTACCTCATCCTGCTGCTGGGCCTGTTGCCCTCAGTAAGTCCACCCCCTAGCCTTGCTCTGCCTGCATCCCAGGGATATTTCCTGCTTGTCCAGCAGTTGTGAACCATCTGTTTTCTGGGCAAACCAGTGAATTCTCTGTATCCAGTGGGCTGCAACCACATGTATTCCAAGAATTTGAGTATTAGTTCCTTCCTGGAAAATAGGGGAGATAATTATACCTTAACCCTAGGATATTCCTAAGAGCTTTCTTTAAACCTTTATAGCTATTCTCCTGTTACAGCTAGTAGTTCTTGATATTAAACTTTCTCTGTTCAAATTATTGTGTTTTATACTTCAGGATCACTCCCTGGTACAACTGCATAACAATTTTGCTACTTTGGCTAATACTTTAGCAGGAGTCCAGTGGTCTGTGGCATGCTGGGACATCCTTTCTAAAGTAAAATTACAATGAAGTGTTGCATCTCAAAATCCTAATGTTAAAAAATAGGTGTAGCCTTGGTGGGTCTCATTAGATGTGGAAGGTACCCTATTACAGCTCTGGCATGCTGTTTGGCCCTGGTTAAGAGGAAGCACTTGATTAAATTATGAGCCACCAAGCATCTGTGTGACCAGTCATGAGCTGGTATTATCAAATTCACCACCATAAGTATGGGCAGGGTCAATAGAAATCTACTATTTGGTGGAAATGATACAATCTAGGTTAGGTCTGAATGGGCCCAAAAAGCCTAAAAATTACACTGCATGATATGATGGCCAAGAGTCCCATGGGACCTGCCTCTCTTGCACCATGTCCTCTCTACCAATGTACACGTACGGCCTCCTGAGAAGTCCCCTACAGCTAACTGACAGAAGGGGAGAACCTCAAACCTGCTTCACAGATGGGTTAGTTCAATGCGTTGGCACCAGCTGAATATAGACTACTGAGGTCTATATCCTCTCTCTGTGTGGCTCTAAGGGACAGTGATGAAGAGAAATTCTTCCAGTGGGCCAAGCTTTGATCAGTTTATTATTTGGTTGTTCATTTTGTACATGAAAAACCTGGCTTGAGTATGGATATGTATGGTCTCCTGGGCAAAGGTGAATGATTCAGGGGCCTGGACTGGGTATGGTGGAGAATTAGTACAAATTTCAGAGAAGTACATGGATAGATCTATGGGAGTAGGAAGATCTTAATATCTATCTTAACGTCCACCAGAGAACATTCCTTGTAGATGCCAACCAGCATCTTCTCTCAGATACTCAAGTGGTATTCCAATGGAGTCATGAATGAAATAGCAGTGATACAAAGAAACGGAGGCCATCCCCAGGCTCCTGGTAATGCCCAACCCACCAGCCGTGGAGGCCAGTGCCAAAGCTGGGCGCTGTACATTTCCTCAAGGAGACTCGTCTGCCACCTGGTGGCAAGCTGAGCACTTAGGACCCTTGCACCCCGGGGGTGGAGTGATTCTTCCTTATCAGTATTGATACCTAAGCCAGATAAGAGTTTGTTTTCCCTGTTTTTCATGCATTTGCAAGAACCACCAACTGAGACTTCCAAAAATGCCTGACCTAGCCCCTAGAATCCCACATCACCACAGACCAAAAATATCCATTTGAGGGTTAAGCAGGGCAACAATTGGCACACGATCAAAGACCCTGCTGTCTTTACTAAATATCTAATCTCTCAGAGGCAGCTGGCTAAATGGAATGTTAGAGTGATCTGTCAAAGGCTCAGCAAGACATCAGGTTAGGAAGAACATCCTGAAGTATTGAGCAGGGACCTTCTGAGGAGTTTTATGTAATGATTCTAAGAAACATCCTCATTGGTCAAAGGTTTGTTCACGGTATTAATGCCTCCCTACCTCTTGTTTTATACTTATTGGGTTTCCACCCCTTGGCATCAGAATAACCAAGATCAGGCTCTAAGAGGACATATGTATGTTGAGCCAATAGCTGATGAATGGAGCTCTGTCTCCAGCAGCTGGAATACACAAATCCAGGAATCAAAGGACTTGTCCCACTAACCATCGCCCCTGTGAATTTCCTGTACAGGGTGTGCAACACACTCAGAAAACTTAAATTCTGAGGATTAGGATGAGGATTATTTATATGGATTCCTAGTAGTGTGCAGGGGAATGATTTTACCAAGGGACATGGTAAGGATTTACTGAAATTCAAATTCTGACCAACACCTGGTCACTTTGGGTTCCTAATGTCGGGGGACGACTAGGCAAAGAAAGAAATCAGGATGCTGGTGGTGCCATTTCCCCTGCTTACCACTGGAGGTGGGATTGGAGGGGAGGCCTGGAACCCAGAGGATGCCCTGGGGGTTTTGTTTCTTCCTTGCCTGGTGATGACACTGCATGACCACCAGTAGCAGCCAAAGCTTGACAATGAAATGCAACCAAGGGCTTAGATGCCGTGGAAATAAAGGCTTGGGGTGCTTCATTATAAGCAGTCTAGATCAGCTGAAGTGATAGTTTAGGGTCAGGGAAATACAGAATGTGTGGAACAGCAGGGTGGTGATTTTAATGTCCATTCTAGCCTTAGGATCAGTAGCGTTATTTCACTGAAGTGTGTTATGTTGGCAGAGATTGAGGCCAGCTATCTCCTTAAATAAGATTCTATGCAAGATTCTATGGGGGACCTAATGTAGGGCATAGGTGTGGGGAAAGGGGTAAACTGTAGTGACCGTCTCTTGTGTACCATTCTCTCAGTCTCACCACTTCACAGATAGAGACCAGTTCTATAGACATTGAACAGCTTTGTACAGGTGCTCTTTCTGTGACAGTGCCTCCCCTCACCTACACCCTCTGGTCCCTTATTCTGGGCACTTCTTGATCCCAAGGAGTGAAAGTCCAATCAATGCTCACATATATACAAACCAGAGGTGTGGAGAGCTAACAACGCCCATGAAACCAACCACTGACCAACGATGGTACGTCTTTGATCACTCCACAAAACTCCTCAGGAGATCCAGCAGGACTGAGCAGTGGTGGCCAGCCTGATCACATACCTTTGTATTTGCTTCCTTTCCTCCTGGCTTACCTTCTCCCTTCAATCTTTATTCCTGGCCTCATATTTCAAATAATATACTTGCACATAACCTTTGCCCTTGGCTCTGTTTTTATGGTCAAACTATAATTGGCTCTGTCTTTAAAGACACTCAACTTCCCCATTTCCCATCTCAAACTTCCTTAATATTGCAACCTGTTATACACATTTTGCTTTCTCAATATGTTTTTTCTCATGTCCAAGAAGATCAGGTTTCCCATGGGAACCACTGATCCTAATACATCCTATCGCCTCAGGAACAAGTTCCATCAAGCATCCTTTCTCTGCCTTATATGTTCAAGTTCTGTTTTTTGCATGATTCTACCCTGTCACCACATTCTCAGGTCTCTCCTCTACCTAAGCCTTTTCTTTGACTCTAGATCCCTGCCCTCTCTTATTTTCCTTTACAACAATCTTTCCAACCTTTTCAGAGGGTTGGTTATAGATGAGTTTACTTTGCTTGGCTCTCTGCCTCACAGCTAATCGTCCATGACCTAATCATCCCTAACCTCTGGCTGTATAGCTTCCTTGGTTATTATTCTACATCACCTTATTTTAAAAATGCTACTACCAACTTCTCCATTCACTAACACACTAAACGGTGTTCAGTCTTCATTTCCCCGAGCTCTCTGAAACATGGATTCCTTCCTCCTTTTTGCCACTGTCCTCTGAAAATCAGTGTTCTCCCTGCTTCTCCCTCTGAACTGACCAGCTCTTCTCCCTCTACGATTCCTCATCATTGATCGAAAACACTCAGAGGCTTAGTCCTCAGCCCAAGTCTATTTTCTAACAGTGCATTCCTTCCTAAGTGATTTTGTCCAAAATGAAGTGTATGACAGTGCTTGGTGCTGTTTCTCATTACTGTCTTTTTTTTGAAACCTGACTCCTAAATCATATCTCAGCCAAAACTTTTTCCAAGGGCAAGTCACATATTTCCATCTACTAAAAGGACTTCTCTGCCTTGGGTATACAACTGATACCTCAAATTCTCAATGTCAGAAATAAATCATCTTTCCTCCTGAATCTGCTCTTTATAATATCTTCCAAACTTCATTCAATAATAAATACTTCTGCTATCATCTTTTTTCCCCAATGCCCTTTATCTAATCATTCTCCAACATCTACTGACTTGCCATTCCACCTCTCTCTAACCTGTTTTACTCTACCAATATTCACTGGAACCCTGTCCAGGTGCTCATCAGTTACCATGGAAACTAAGAGCCACCAGGTCCATGTATAGGATCTATTGCAGCAGGCTTTTAACTGGTCTCTCTGAGGCTGTGCACACTGATTATAAGATTAATTTTCTTAAACCAGAACCAAGGTCACTCTCTCCCAATGAATTGGTTGTTGCGATTTCTCAGGTTCAAGTGCCCTGGTTTAGTATTCAGCCTCTGCGTGCCCTTATAAACTTATTTTCACCCATCTCCCTTCATGAACTCTCCTTCAACACTAATGTGAGCCCTGGGTGGAAGAAGAAACCTACAGGGTGTTAAAACCAAGAAAATCTGTGTTCAAATCACAGCTCCTCAACTACATGACCGGGAATCTTGAGCCAAACCTCTACCCTCTATATTCTATGAACTATGATACTCAGTTTTTCTCATCTGAAAAATACTATAATTAATAGCTACCACAAAGCTTTGCTGAAATGGTGAAATAAGATGATATATGTGAAGCACTGTGCACAGTGTCTAATTTCTAATAGGAGAGCAATAAATAGTGTTTCACTCATCTCTTTTCCCTTTTTCTATATTCGCAAGATCTCCAGAAGCAAGCCAGTTTGCCAAGTTAACTTGCCCAAAGGCCAGTATGCCCAACCGAATTGACTCTCTGGCAAACTGGTTTCAGTACACTGACATATCTCCAAGTGCACTGCCTCTGTGCTTTGCTGAGGTTGTTCTACCTGCCTGCATGTTGTTGTTTGTGGGGCGTCTTCTAGACCTTTCCACCCACAAGTCTCCTCTCTTATATTTGCATTTCCACAGGAGCTTGCCTGGTTTTCTTTCACCTTCTCAGTCTAAGTAATGTGGCCCCTGAAATGCAGAGTGGCACGTGCTTAGGTATCTTACTTGACCTTCTTATGACAGATGTGTTTCCAAGTGGCTTCAGAGACACCTTACTCCGACCCCAGGCTTGTGAATTGTGCGCAGCGACTCATACCAGAATCACCAGGCCTCCCAGAGTGTTGTGCTTCTGTCTAAATGCCCCTGAACGCACAGAGGTCCGGGGGGATCACCAGGCCTGGAAAAGCCTCCTCTTATTTGCCTTTCTCTCAGAGGAATATGTAAAATAAATAAAATAAAATTTATTTGCATCCTGCTATTTGTTTTCTTTCGCCAAACATCCATTCTCATCTTTCTAATTACTTCCAAAAGTCAATACTGATTATCTTATTTTATTTCTTCCCTTACAACTATTATTCCAACTGTCCTAGTTTCTCTACCACTAGATGAAGAATCTCCTTGTGATTAGGGACCTCATGTTTTCATATTTGGCCTACAAGAGCATCTGTCTAACAGTGCTTTGAGTGTCAGAGGTTCTAAAATATTTTTGGAATGAATGTTCACTGGATTGTGTTAGAAATGGCAGGATATAGAAAGAAATACAGACAAGATTTCAATCCACAAGGAATTTACCTTGTAGGGGAAGACATAAATTACCTAAAAATGAACTGTTCATAGTCGTACAAGGTTAAGCACGATTCTAATTTCAATAGGACAAAAAGGAGGTACTGTGGGAGGTAATATGTTTACACCCAGCTATAAGCACTTCCAGTCAGCAGCTTGCCGTCTCTCTAAAGCAGCTCCAAGGAACATTCTCCAGTTCTTAGGAAGGTGGAAAGAGACTTCCTCGAATCTTCGCAGATGTGGACTGCAGTGTCTCTGGGTGCTACTTAATGCTGAGTATCAGTATTTTCAAATCTAAAATAGTAATTTACACCTTGCAAGGATTTTTTGAAGGGCGTGTGAGAGATAGCATCTGTAAGGTGTGTCAGCGTGAAAATAAAGAGCCACAATTTGAGGCAAACAAGAGTTTATTTGGGGTTAAGGAGTTGCAATTTGGGGAACACAGATTCAGGCAGATGCTCAAATAGTATACCTGCCTGTAGAGTGAAAGCACAGGGATTTTATGAGTATAAGAAGGGGAAGGGCAGTTACATGAGTTAAGAGGAGAAAACATTTTCTATGGGTGTTTTCATAAGCTAAACACTTCCGGCTCATGCACTGATCTATTAACCCATTCTATTTTCAGAAAGTCCACAATCATCAGACTCACGATCAGGAGGTATGTTCTCCTGCTAACTGTTCAAATAATTGCTTAAATTGCCATCTTGCCCCATTCAAAGGTTTGGTCACAGTTCAAATGACAGATAGAGCAGTTTTCCTACAGTGACCTCTCCTATTCTATTTTAAAATGACTCTTTCCATTTTTCACAAATGTTTTACATTTACTAGTGGCTTGACACACTTAGCTGTTACCTTGCTTTAGCCAAAGAAGTGAATTTGGCTTCTCTGCAGCATAAAAATCTTTCACGCACTGGGCTCGAATCTGCCCCATGTTGCATGAATCAATTCTATCTCCTTTGGTGAGGTTTCTACAGAATAACTTCTCAGCCAAGAGACTGATGAGGACTCACATTTCTGTCAGGCTTTCGAGGGCGGATTCCAGCCAAGGTCAAGTTGAGTCAGTCTGCCTCCTACACTGGCCTTTCCCTTGGAGCTCAGTGCAGATGAGTGAGGAATAGGCTGTGAAAAAAAACGTGGTGTGTGGAGAGCTGGACACAGCTCCGGTTTCTCAGAAAGGGGTAACCAGGAAGACCAGGAGAAGGGCAAATCCACACACACTGAAAGGGTGTCCCATGGCACTAGCATTAGAGTAGAAGCTGACTACAAGAAAGCTTTCTGTAAAGGGTGAAAAGGCTCCCAGAACTATAGACATTTATTATGGCAGCAAGACCATGTTTTGAAACAGTCCTCCATGGAATTGCTTTAAGCCTGTATTTTACCATAAAGCCTTCTGCAATTAAAACTAGACTTTGAGACTGAGATCTATTGCTTCAGGGAAGAAAAGACACAAAAAAGAACTCTGAGAACAAAGAGCTGATTTCCAGGCTTCTGAACTCCAAATTAGACTTTTAAAGAACCTATAATAGAGGCAATGTCATGAAAGTAACTTTTAAATGCAAGAGGCTGGGCCAGAGAATGAAAAAGTTTGGGAAATTTTCAAAACTTTGCTTGGAAACCAAGAGCCAAAGCTTAAAGGGAGAGGGCCTCAAAGTTTGTCCCAAAATACAGTATTAGGGAACTAATGGGGATGTAAGAAGGGGAAGAAATGTTGGTTAAGGATAAGGCAGAAGGGCTGAGTAATGGGAATGAGAAGGGAGGACCAGGCAGGACAACCTCATCTCCTTGGGCTCAGCACTGATTCAGGGATGCACACGGAACCGAGGCCTAAGCCAGTTGGTGTGTGACATTCTCCCATGTGACCTACGTTTTTACATCCAATCAGGACATTTGTGTATTTGTGCAAATGAGGATGGCTGTAGCTGCAGTGGTTGCTGACAAGTACAGAGGAGGCAGCGGCAGGATAAAACCAACCTCCTGGAGGCAGAGTTATTAAGAAAGAGCAAGAAAACAAGACAAAGAATGGGAGAATGGGAGGGAGGGCGGAAGGGGATATTTGGTGACATTATTAAGCCATCAAATTAACCTTCACCCTCTGGATTCATTGCTAATAAATTTCATTTGTTATTCAAAATTGATCAGATGTTTCTGCTACTTCCAACTGAAGGCATCCCAATTCATACTGATAGCCATCAAATGGGGCTTGGCCACATCTTACCAGCCCATTACAGAAATTCCCCATGGAAAACGGTACCCCTGAAGTGAGTCCACAAAAAAGAGATATCACACGTGATACAAGGAACCTCACTTCTTTTCGTTTACGTATGGCACACTGAATTGGTAGACTTGGAAAACAGAAAACAGAAAATTTGAAAGAGTAAAAATAACGGTCTTACTACCCAAGAGCAACTTCTGGTACATTTTGGTTTCTTTTATTTGATTCTTGGTTTCTATTCAAGATTATTCTTTCTAGGAGATCTGTAATGATATTTTATATCCTAAAGTTTCATCCTGGTTTAGTCATTTAATATATAATTGCAGGACACAGCTTCACAACCGTAAAGCCTGGGTCTGCTACAGGGAAGGTTTACTTGGAAAACTGACTCAGATTCAACTTTCGATCCCCTGGTGATCACTTAGGAGCCTGCTGGGATTGTTAGCATGGTTTGTGGTCAGTGAGCTGGCGGGCCCTGGCCTTTGTGTAGGTGGATGGCAAGGGAAGCTGCCTTCTGGGAGTCTTTCTATGTGTCTTGTCCAGTACAGCCATCTTTGTGTAGTAAGTGAGATCTTTTGTCTATATTAAAGAACTTGTATTCTTTGCTGCTGTGCTGGCTTCTCTCCCTGAGTCCACTGTGACAAGCCTGTAGTAAAGAGGGTGATCGCAGCAGCTGGCATCTGTGGAGTACTTACTCTCTGCCAGGTATTGTATCAGCAGTTGACATATATTAACTCCTAATCTTCATGGTAATTATACAAGGGAGTTACTGTCATCTTCCAGCTCTACCATTCCCCTTTGACATATATGGAAACTGAGGCACGGGGTGGGTAAGCAACTTGCCTAAGTACAGAGCTAAGAGAGCTTTCTTCACAGTGCTATCATACATCACTTGTCATACACTGCACAATTACTTGAACACTTTCCATGTTATTACAAACACTTAATACATACTATTTTTAATGACTAAAGAAATATCACATCCATATAACTCAACTTCCATTATGGAGTATTTAGATTGTCTCAGTGTTATTTTTCATAAGTAATGCTGTGGTGAATATATATGCACAGAAAGATTTTTCTGTATTTACAAGTCTTTCTTCAGGATATATTCTCAGATGTAGAATTGTGAAGTCTAATAGGATGACTATTTTAAGGCTCTTGAGCTAAATTGCAAATTTCTTTCCAGAAGTGCTGTATCAATTTCCTTCACCAACAGCAAAGTTGGAGGCCTCTTTCACTGATTCCTCCTTATCATTATGTCTTACAGTATTCTTTTGTCAGTCTGTTATGAATGGTAAAGGATAAGAGCCAATCATTCTTTTTTGATTTTTTTATAAGTAAGTAGTATTTTGCAATCATCAAGAAATGCAGATAAAAGGAATGACCTGACTAATAAAGTTAATACCTTAAAGTTCAGTCCTATATTTAAAACATTATTCTGTATTCTTGGAATAATAAATTAGCTATGCTTAAAGAGAATTCAAATATTGCACAGCTACACCAGTGAAGACTTTTACATCAGTGTTAGGAAGTAGCTAAGGAGGAAATACTAGTCACTGAAATAAAATGAGTTGCCAAAGCCATGTGTAAGTAGAATAATGTCTGAGATGCTTGCTTCACATCTCCTAATTATAAGAAGCAACAAAGATCATATACATGAGGGAAAAGAAGTACTTATCACATTTTAAAGTTTAAGTATAAAATTGTTTCTCAAAAGTTAAAAAAAAAAATCCTCACTAATTCTTCCTGTTGAGTCTCTTTATGCTTCCTGTAACTTTTAGATGCCCTTTCTGTTGATGATCAAACCTAGAGCCTTGAGAAGCTATAAATGATTGCCTCCAAGCTGCACCATGCTACCCCTCTGCCCCTCTGGGCTTTATGGTCTCCCTTTGGGATGGGCTTGGACCAGATGACCTTCAGTCCAACTTCCTGTTGATATTCATTTTTAAAGATAAGAATTAAAAACACCAATTTCCTCTTGCCCAGGACCATTTCCACAGAGCTCTCTTGGTGCTGCATAAATACTAATTAAGCCTCAAAAATACTTTCTTTTCTAGTCTAACTAAATGCCTAAGGGTTTGTCCCCAAAGCTGTTTTCTAAGGGTAAGCAAGACACTAACAACACAGGCAAGAGTTTCAGCCTCTTTGTCAGGACATGGGGAGGAACTTGCACTGTTTGATTCCAGTTTGGGCCTAAGATGCCACCAAAAGACAACATTACATCTCCTGGCTGGAGCTAACTTGCAATAGGGCCTTTATGAAGTTGCCCATTTTCCTTCCTTTAAGCCCAGCAAAAACCATTTACCCAATTGGCTTAGAGCTGAGTTTTTCAAACTGAAGGACAAACCTATCAAATGGGTTCTTAACCTAGGGTCTTTAGGCCTCCAGAGGGTCTGGGGTTAGAATTCAGTTTGGGTATGAGCTTAAGTATGAAAACTGGCATCTTTCTTTTCCCTAACCTTTCACTGAAATGCATTATTTCCTTTAATTACTAATACCATGGTAACAGTAGTGCCCATGACTTTGCCACCAACAGAAATGATAGATATTTTTATATCACATTAAGTTATGCAGGATTCATAAAATATTGTTTATATGCATTACTACTTTGAGATTATGGTAGCTTATTTACATTTTAATTTAAAAGCCCATATATTGTTATGTCACACATTTGAAGATATTTTGATAACTATATTTTAAATTTTCCTTTATAATTCAGTTTTATACATAAAAGCATAATTATAGGAGAATTCCCATTCTTTTCAAGTGCATGTAGAACATTTTCCAGGATAGAACATATATTAGGTCACAAAAACAAACCTCAACAAATTTAAAAGGATTGCAATCATACAAAGTGTCTTTTCCAACAGTAATGGAATGAAGCTAGAAATAGGAGAACTGGGAAATTCATAAATATGTGGAAATTAAACAACATACTCTTAAATAATGAATAGGCCAAAGAAGAAATCAGAAGAGAGATTAGAAAAGAGAGACAAATGAAAACAGAACTACAACATTACCAAAACTATGGGATGCAGCAAAGGCAGTGCTCAGAGGAAAATTTATAGCTACAAATGTCTACATTAACAAAGAGAAACATCTCAAATCATCTAACTTTACACCTTAAACAACTAGAAAAAGAAAAACAAACTAAAGCCAAAAATGGCAGAAGGAAGGAAATGATAAAGATAAGAGTAGAGCCAAATGATATAGAAAATAGCAAAATAATAGAGAAACAGTGAAACCAAAAGTTGATTCAACAAAATCAACAAAACTGATAAACTTTTAGCTAGACTAAGAAGAGAAAGATGCATAAAACTAAAATAAGAAAATGGAGACATTACTATTGATCTTGCAGAAATTAAGTTATGAGAGAATACTATCAACAATTACACATAGATTAGATAGCACAGATGAATAGTCTTAGAAATACACAGATTATCAAAACTGATTTAAGAAGAAAATCTGAACACACCTATAACAAGAGATAATAATCCATCTCCCAATAAAGAAAAGTCCAGGACTAGCCTTTGCAGGTGATTTCTACCAAACATAAAATGAAGTATTAACATTAATCTTTCTGAAACTGTTCCAAAATAATAGTACAGGAGGAAACACTTCATAATTCATTCTACGAGGCTAGTATTACCCTGATAAAAGCAGATGAAGACAAGAAAACTATAGGTCAATATCCCTTATATCACTAAACAAACTTAGCAAGTTGCAGGATACAAGATCAACACATAAGTCAGTTGTATTTTATACCCCCTCAATGAATATCCAGACAGGAAATTAAGAACATAATTCTACTTATAATAGCATCCAAAATAATGAAATATGTAGGAATAAATTTAGCCAAAGAAGTGGAAGACTTGTGCACTGAAAACTACAAGATGCTGTTGAAGGAAATTTTAAGATTTAAGTAAACAGAAAGTCTATGCTTATGGATTGGAAGACTTAATATTGTTAAGATGGTAGTATTACCCAAACTAATCTACAGCTCTACAGAGTGAAAGAAATCTTATCAAAATACCATCAGCGTTTTACACAGAAACAGAAAAGCTGATTCTTAAATTCATATGGAATTTCAAGCCAAACAATCTTGAAACTGGTTAAATAGTAAAAGAAAATCTTGAAAAAGAAGAACAAAGTTGTAGGACTCACTCCTCATTTCAAAAACTTATTACACTACAAAATGACAGCAATCCAAACAGTGTGGCACTGGCTTAAAGCTAGACGTATAGTCCAACGAAACAGAATTGAGAGTCTAGAAATAATCTCATACACCTACAGCGAGCTGATTCTCAACAAGAGTGCCAAGACCATTTAATGGAGAAAATCAGTCTTTTCAATAATTGGTACTGGAACAACTGTATATCCACAGGCAAAAGAATGAAGCTGGACCCCTACCTCATACCATATATAAAAATTAACTAAAAATGGATTGATGGCCTAAATAAAGAGAAAAATATAAAACTCTTAGAAAAAAATTACAGGAGTAAATCTTCATGACCTTGGTTTAACAAAAGCACAAGAAAAAAAAGACAAAAATGGATAAATTAGACTTCATCAATTTAAAATTTGGGAAAACCGTTTGGCGAATCCTCAAAAAGTCAAACATAGAATCACTATATGAACCAATTATTCTCCTACGTGTATGCCCAAAATTCAAATATATATATTATCAAGAAAGCAAAAAGACAACCAATAGATTGGGCAAAAATATTTGTAAATCAAATATCTGGCAAGGGTTTAGTCTCCAGACTATAAAGAACATGTACAACTCAAAAACAAGGACAAACAACCAAATTAAAAAATGAACAAATGACTTAAATGGAAATTTCCCCAAAGCTGATATACAGATGTCCAACAAGCACATGAAAAGATGCTCAGCATCATTACTCATTAGGTGAATACAAATCAAAACCACAATGAGCTACCACTTTACATCCACAGGGGTAGCTATAAAAAAACAACAGATATAAGAAGTGAGAAAAAATTAGAATTAGAACTTTTTTACAGTACTGGTAGAATGTAAAATGGTTCACTCTTGGTGGAAAACAATTTGATGAATCCTTAAAAAGTTAAACGTAGAATTACCATATGAGCCAATTACTCTCCTATGTGTATGCCCAAAATTCAAACAAATATATTTAAACAAATGTTATGTCTGCATTCGTAGCAGCACTATTTGTAATAGCTAGACTGTCCATCAGTGACTGAAGAGGTAAACAAATATGGTATATATACAGAATAGAATACTATTCCACCATAAAAAGGAATGAAGTACTGATACATGGTACAACTCGGTTAAACCTCAACAATGTTAAGCTAAGTAAAAAAAGCCAGACTCAAAAGGTCACATATTATATAATATTGTTTGTATGAAATATCCAGAATAGGTAAACCCAGAGAACCAGAAAGTGAATTGGTAATTGCCAAGGAGTGAGGAAATAAGGGAATGAAGAGTGACTGCTTTTAGATTGGCTCTTCACCCTCTACTCTCCTGGCCCTTGGCCTTCTCCAGAATTCTGACGCTGGGCATCTTGTGAATTTTCTTCCAGTAACTGTCCCGCTCTTAAAGCTTAGAATACCACTAATAGATTGATAATTCTGAGCTCACCATCTGCAGGATCTCCGGTTACTATGCAACACTAGGTAAGTAATATAAAAGTCTGGAACTTCACATTCCCTTTACATTGGAAAATGAAGACAGTGATAATATCTGGTTCAAAATCAGCAATTGCCAGATGTATTTCCAACTGCTAGTAGACCTTCCTGTCATGATATTCTGGAGACACTTCAAATTAACCATTTCTTCCCAAATCGGTTCTGTTTGGCTTCCCATATTAGTAAACGACAATTTTATCTACTCAACTTGCCCAAGCACAAGAAACTTAGTATCATCTTTATTTCATTCTTTTCTTTCATCCTTCATCATCAAATTATTCTTCTAGTCTTATTGGTCAAGTAAAATTTCTGCAACAAGGCCCTTCCTCTCAATTTCCTTTGCCACTGCCTTTATTACCTAGACACTTAACTAAATTGTTAACTGTTCTTGTGTGGAGTCTCTGTGTACACTAAAATGTTGGCTTTCCTCAGGATTTCATACTCATTTTCCTCCCTTTATCAGTCTTCATATCTTCTCTGAATGACTTAATTATTTTTCTTAGTTTCAGCTTTTTATGATGACTCTGAAATTAATATATTTATTCTGAAAATTCAGATTTCAAAAACTTCATGCTATTATACCGTTTCAAATAACTCTAAGTACTTCATGGATGTCTACATGGGTTGCCTAAACCTAAACCTGCTGTCTCTGTCCCTAATCCTGCCCTTTCCCTGTAAATGCTAGCTCAATTGGTGACACATGCTCTACCCTGACTTTCAAGCATAAAAGTCTGCCAGTGGAGGAAGATTTATTATAAGGCTAAATTGGGTGAGGGCCTAGTAAATTTTTATTTTATAATTTTGCATTATTTTCCATAAACAACACCCCCCAAATTGAATATGCTTCAGGCCCTTAAAAATTGGGGTCTGTCTCTGCCTGAAAATAATCCCTTACATCTCTCTCTCTTAAATTTCACCTCAAAGAGAACACTGAGTTGTTAGTTCACCTACATGAGAGTATTTAGATCCATTTTAACCCTTTTAATCTTTACCTCTAAAGCAATAGCTTAAGTTTTCATCACTTGCTACCTGGAAGACTGAAATAGCTTCCTAACAATCCCTTGACCCTCAACTAATGTCCACAACAAAGTCATCATGTATACAACTTGTAACTGTTGATTAAAAATAAACACTAAAAACCCCACAAATATCACCTTGTGAATTTACTACTTAATTCTCATGTGCTTTTTTTAGGACAAAATCCAATTTCCCTAGCACAGCATTCATGAAATTGCCTCATATATCTTTTTCTTTTTTCAAAATTACTATTCTTGCTCAATTATCACAGTCCTGTTTTTGTATCCCAGCAATACTAATCCATGTGTACATATCTTCAAAGACCATCCTTATTTTTTATTCCATGAATTTTTTCAGGTTTTCTGCTCCTAATTGGAATTATCTATATTCTCTGCTTGACTGTTCTGTTTGGTCTGAGTCTGCTTGGGATGCCATAATTAAGAAAGCCTGGATGGCTTAAACAAGAAATGTATTTTCTCAGTTCTGGAGGCTAGAAGTCCCAGATCAAGTGCTGGCCAATTCAGCTCCTGGTGAGGACTCTCTTCCTGGCTTACAGACAACCACCTTCTCATTATGTCCTCACATGGTCTCTTCTTGCTACATGTCCAGGGAGCCAAGGAGAGAGTGAGCTCTCTGGTGTCTCTCATAAAGACACTGATCCTACCGAGTCAGGGCCCCTACTTTTATGAGCACATTTAACCTTAATTTCATCTTTACATCATTTATAGCATTTCTGTTTGATTATTATGATTTCCATCTCCACTGAAATTATTCACCTGATTATGATGTTGTCTATCTTTTCAACTAAAGCTTTCAACATATTAATCTGCTTATAACTGAGTAAATCATTAAAATCTCCCAGTCTTCAACAATTTCACCATCGGAAGAGAAGGATAGCCCTACTTACTACAAATTACAGCTATATTTGTTTTTGATGCCAAAATGAGGTCATTTCCTGCAAGGATGGTACAATATTTGTAAATCAATCAATGTGGTACATCACAATCAATGTGATACTCCTTTTAAGAAAAAGGATAAAAAAACATGTGATCATTTCAATAGAAGGTGAAAAAGTATTTGATGAAATTCAACACACATTCATAATAAAAACTCTCAACAAAATGGGTATAGAGGGTATGTACCTCAACCTAGTAAAAGCCATATATGAAAAACTCACAGCTAACATCATACCCAATGGCAAAAAGCTGAAAACTTGTCCTCTAAGATCATGAACAAGACAAGGGTGCTCACTCTCACCACTTTTATTCAACAAAGTAGTGGAAGTCCTAGCTATGGCAATCAGACAAGACAGAGAGATAAAAGGCATCGAAACTGGTAAGGAAGAAGTGAAACTGTCATTATTTGCAGATGACATGATATTATATATAGAAAACTCTAAAGACTTCACCAAAAAACTATTAGAACTAATAACTAGATACAGCAAGTTGCAGGATACAAAATTAATACACAGAAATTTGTTGTGTCCCTCTACATGAAGAATAAACTAGCAGAAAGAGAAATCAAGAAAACAATTCCATTTACAATTATGTCCAAAAGAATAAAATACCTCGGAATAAACCTAATCAAGGAGGTGAAAGACCTCTACTCTGAAAACTATAAGACACTCATGAGAGAAATTAAAGAGGACACAAATAAATGAAAATCTATCTTGTGATCATGGATAGGAAGAATTAATATTAATATTGTCAAAATGACCATCCTGCCCAAACAAAGCAATTTATAGATTCAATGCAACCCCTACCAAAACACCAATGGCATTTTTCAAAGAACTAGAACAAATAATCCTAAAATTCATGTGGAACCACAAAAGACCCCAAATAGATAAACAAAACCTGATAAAGAACAAAGCTAGGGGTATTATGCACCTTGACTTCAAGCTACACTACAAAGTTACAATAATCAAAACAATTTGGTACTGGCACAATAACAGACCTGTAGAACTAGATTAATGGAACAGAATAGAAAGCCCAGATATAAACCCACACATTTATGGACTATTAACAAACAATAAAGGAGCCAATATACAATATATAGTGGGGTAAAGACAGTCTCTTCAATAAGTGGTGCTTGGAAAATTGGACAGTTACATGTAAGAGAATGAAACCAGATTCCTGGATTACAGTCTAACTCCATACATGAAAGTAAACTTGAAATGGATCAAAGACCTGAATGTATGACATGAAACCATAAAATGCTTAGAAGAAAAACATGGGCAAAAATCTGTTGAACGTAGGCAATTTTTTTTTGATACATCTTACTAAGCAAGAGAAACAGAATAAAAAATGAACAAATGGGGCTATATCAAATTAAAAAGCTGTACAGCAAAGGACACCATCAACAAAGCAAAAAGGCAACCTACAGTATGGGAGAATACATGCATAAATGATTTATCTGATAAGGGGGGGTTTACATCCAAAATATATAAAGAACTCATATGCCTCAACACCAAAAAAAAAAAATAATAATAACCTGATTAAAAAATGGGCAGAGGGGACTTCCGGGAAGATGGCGGTGTGAGCAGGGCGGCAGAAATCTCCTCCCAACACTATATTTATCTACAAAAACACAGAAAATACATCTATTCCTAAAAGAGAGACGAGAATACACAGGAAAGTGCACAGCATGCAGCTACACCCGAGAGGACTCGGCACCCCAAGAGGCGGGTAAGATACAGAGCCGCGACCCGGCGGGACCCAGCCCTCCCCCACCCCAGCGCACCGGCGGGAGGAGAGGATTCAGAGCCGGGAGGGAGTGGAAGTACACCCCATGAAGTAGCCAGCCCCGGTGATCTGCGCGGGGAGCGCTGACCCACATTGCGCAGTGCAGCGGAGATTGGAGAGACAGAGGGGCAGGATCTGAGCGGGGAACGCGCCAGGGTGCTTGCAGCCGGCTCCCGGGAAGGAAAAAAAAAAAGCGCGCGCTTTCTTCAGCGGTCTTAAAGAGACAGGAGCCCAGCGGAGGAGCCGGATCGCCCCAGCACACTCAGCCCAGCAGGCTGGGAGTCCTGGGGAGTTTCAGACGCCTTAGCTGGCGACTGAGGAAGCGTAGCCATACTTAAACTTCTCACTGAAATCAACAGCCTCCTATTCGTTCCCACCCCTGTCAGAGCGATAAAGGGCCCTGCGGAGCAGCACAGTCACGGCTGTGGAATAGTGGGGCAATAGCGCCACCTAGAGCATTCCCACAGAATCTACGTCCAGTGGGCATTTTTTTGTTTTGTTTTTGTTTTTTCTTTTCTTTCTTTCTTTCTTTCTTTTTTTTCTTTTTTTTCTCTTTTTTTTTCTTCTCTTTTTAAAGTCTTAAAGAGCCCA
Organism: Smutsia gigantea; assembly: GCA_032199065.1. Classification (NCBI taxonomy): domain Eukaryota; kingdom Metazoa; phylum Chordata; class Mammalia; order Pholidota; family Manidae; genus Smutsia; species Smutsia gigantea. The sequence continues at coordinate 27,119 of JAVSCE010017487.1, forward strand.
GCTGACATATGTGGCAACTATCAGTGACCAATTAAATAACCATGAAAAGACAGAGGAATATGGTTCAGACCAAAATCAACCAGACAACCCCAGAGAGGGAGTCTGAAGGGATGGAAATGCACAGCCTCCCTGAAAAAGAATTCAGAATAAAAGTCATACCCATGCTGATGGACCTACAGAGAAATGTGCAAGAGCTGAGGGAGGAAGTGAGGGAACTGAGGAAAGACAATACAGAAATCAGACAAGCGATCGACAGGCTTAACAGCAGAATGGATGAGACGCAAGAGACTGTTAATGGAATAGAAAACAGAGAACAGGAGTACAGAGCAGCTGAGGCAGAGAGAGATAAAAGGATTTCTAGGAATGAAAGAATATTAAGAGAACTGTGTGACCAATCCAAACAGAACAATATCCGCATTATAGGAGTACCAGAGGAAGAAGAGAGAGAAAAAGGGATAGAGAGTGTCTTTCAAGAAATAATTGCTGAAAACTTTCCCTCGCTGGGGAAGGAAGTAGTCTCGTAGTCCACCGAAGCTCATAGATCTCCCAACACAAGGGACCCAAGGAAGACAACACCAAGACACATAATAATTAAGATGGCAAAGATCAAAGATAAAGACAGGGTATTAAAGGCAGCTAGAGAGAGAAAAAAGATCACCTACAAAGGAAAACCCATCAGACTATCATCAGACTTCTCAACAGAAACCTTACAGGCCAGAAGAGAATGGCATGATATATTTAATGTTATGAAACAGAAGGGCCTCGAACCAAGAATATTGTATCCAGCACGATTATCCTTTAAATATGATGGGGGGATTAAACAATTTCCAGACATACGAAAGTTGAGAGTTTGCCTCTCATAAACCACCACTACAGGATATCTTAAATGGACTGCTCTAGATGGAAGTACACCTAAGGCTAAAAAGATGTCACCAGAGAAAATAAAATCATAGCAAAGAAAGCAGACCATCAAATACTAACTAAAGGCAAAGAATAAAACACCTATTATAGAAAGAATGGAGGAGGAGGAATAAGAAGGGAGAGAAATAAAGAAACATCAGGCTGTGTTTACAATAACTAAACAAGAAAGTTAAGTTAGACTGTTTGATAGTAAAGAAGCAACCCTTGAACTCTTGGTAACCACGAATCTAAAGCCAGCAATGGCAATAAGTACATACCTATCAATAATCACCCTAAATGTAAATAGACTGAATGCACCAATCAAAAGACACAGAGTAACAGAATGGATAAAAAAGCAAGACCCATCTATATGTTGCTTACAAGAGACTCACCTGAAACCCAAAGATATACACAGACTAAAAGTGGAGGGATGGAAAAAGATACTTCATGCAATCAACAAGAAGAAAAAAGCAGGTGTTGCAGTACTTGTATCAGACAAAATAGACTTCAAAACGAAGAAAGTAGCAAGAGATAAAGAAGGACATTACATAATGATAAAGGGGTCAGTCCAACAAGAAGATATAACCATTATAAATATATATGCACCCAACACAGGAGCGCCAGCATATGTGAGACAAATACTAACAGAATTAAAGGAGGAAATACACAGCAATGCATTCATCTTAGGAGACTTCAACACACCACTCACTCCAGAGGACAGATCAACCAGACAGAAAATAAGTAAAGACACAGAGGCACTGAACAACACACTAGAACAGATGGACCTAACAGACATCTACAGAACTCTACACCCAAAAGCAACAGGATACACATTCTTCTCAAGTGCACATGGAACATTTTCCAGAATAGACCACATACTAGGCCACAAAAAGAACCTCAGTAATTTCAAAAATATTGAAATCCTACCAACCAACTTCTCAGATCACCAAGGTATAAAACTAGAAATAAATTTTAGAAAGAAATCAAAAGGCTCACAAATACATGGAGACTTAACAACACTCTCCTAATTAATCAATGGGTTAACGACCTAATCAAAACAGAAATCAAAGAATATATGGAGACTAATGTCAACAACAACACAAAGCCACAACTTCTGTGGGACGCAGCAAAGGCAGTTCTAAGAGGAAAGTATATTGCAATCCAGGCCTATTTAAAGAAAGAAGAACATTCCCAAATGAATAGTCTAAAGACACAATTACTGAAATTGGAAAAAGAAGAACAAATGAGGCCCAAAGTCACCAGAAGGAGGGACATAATAAAGATTAGAGAAGAAATAAATAAAATTGAGAAGAATAAAACAATAGAAAAAATCAATAAAACCAAGAGCTGGTTCTTTGAAAAAATAAACAAAATAGATAAACCCCTAGCCAGACTCATTAAGAGAAAAAGAGAATCTACACACATAAACACAATCAGAAATGAGAAAGGAAAAATCACGACGGACCCCACAGAAATACAAAGAATCATAAGAGAATATTATGAGAATCTATATGCTAACAAGCTGGAAAACATAGAAGAAATGGACAACTTCTTAGAAAAATACAACCTTCCAAGACTGACCAAGCAAGAAACAGAAAAACTAAACAGACCAATCACCAGCAACGAAATCGAATTGGTAATCAAAAAACTACCCAAGAACAAAACCCCTGGGCCTGATGGATTCACCTCTGAATTCTACCAGATGTATAGAGAAGAAATAACACCGATTCTCCTTAAAGTTTTCCAAAAAATAGAAGAGGAGGGAATACTTCCAAACTCATTCTATGAGGCCAACATCACTCTAATACCAAAACCAGGCAAAGACACCACAAAAAAAAGAAAATTACAGACCAATATCCCTGATGTACATAGATGCAAAAACTCAACAAAATATTAGCAAATCCAATTGAAAAATACATCAAAAAGATTACCCATCATGATCAAGTACGATTTATTCCAGGGATGCAAGGATGGTACAACATTCGAAAATCCATCAACATCATCCACCACATAAACAAAAAGAAGAACAAAAACCACATGATCATCTCCATAGATGCTGAAAAAGCATTTGACAAAATTCAGCATCCATTCATGATTAAAACTCTCAACAAAATGGGTATAGACGGCAAGTACCTCAACATCATAAAGGCCATATATGACAAACCCACAGCTAACATCATACTTAATGGCGAGAAGCTGAAAGCTTTTCATCTAAGATCAGGAACAAGACAGGGATGCCCACTCTCTCCACTGTTATTCAACATAGTACTGGAGGTCCTAGCTACAGCAATCAGACAAAACAAAGACATACAAGGCATCCAGATTGCTAAAGAAGAAGTCAAATTGTCACTATTTGCAGATGACATGATCCTGTCCATAAAAAAACCCTAAAGATTCCATTCCAAAACTACTAGAACTAATATATGAATTCAGCAAAGTTGCAGGATACAAAATTAACACACAGAAATCTGTTGCTTTCCTATACACTAATGATGAACTAACAGAAAAACAAATCAGGGAAACAATTCCATTCACAATTGCATCAAAAAGAATAAAATACCTAGGAATAAAGCTAACGAAGAAAGTGAAAGACCTGTACTCTGAACACTACAGGACACTCCTAAGAGAAATTAAGAGGACACTAACTAATGGAAATGCATCCCATGCTCTTGGCTAGGAAGAATAAATATTGTCAAAATGGCTATACTACCTAAAGCAATCTACAGATTCAATGCAATCCCTATCAAACTACCAACAGCTTTCTTCAATGAACTGGAACAAATAATTCTAAAATTCATATGGAACCACAAAAGACCCCAAATAGCCAAATCAATCCTGAGAAGGAGGAATAAAACAGGGGGAATTACACTCCCTGACTTCAAACTCTACAACAAAGCAACAGTAATCAAGACAATTTGGTATTGGCACAAAAACAGACCCACAGACCAGTGGAACAGAATAGAAAATCCAAACATTAATGCAAACATATACAGTTAATTAATATTTGATAAAAGTGCCTTGGATATACAATGGGGAGATGACAGCCTCTTCAGCAGCTGGTGTTGGAAAAACTGGACAGCTACATGTAAGAGAATGAAACTGGACTGCTATCTAGCCCCATACACAAAGGTAAACTCAAGGTGGATCAAAGACCTGAATGTAAGTCATGAAACCATAAAACTCTTAGAAAAAAACATAGGCAAAAATCTCTTTGACATAAACATGAGCAACTTCTTCATGAACATATCTCCCCGGGCAAGGGAAACAAAAGCAAAAATGAGCAAGTGGGACTATATCAAGCTGAAAAGCTTCTGTACAGGAAAGGACACCATCAGTAGAACAAAAAGACATCCTACAGTATGGGAGAATATGTTCATAAAAAACGTATCTGATAAAGGGTTGACATCCAAAATATATAAAGAACTCATGCACCTTAACAAACAGAAATCAAATAACCCAATTAAGAAATGGGCAGAGGACATGAATAGACACTTCGCCAAAGAAGAAATTCAGATGGCCAACAGGCACATGAAAAGATGCTCCACATAGCTAATCATCAGAGAAATGTAGATTAAAACCGCAATGAGATATCACCTCACACCAGTGAGGATGGCCAACATCCAAAACACAAACAACAACAAATGTTGGCGAGGATGTGGAGAAAAGGGAACCCTCCTACACTGCTTGTGGGACTGCAAATTAGTTCAACCATTGTGGAAAGCAGTATGGAGGTTCCTCAAAAAACTCAAAATAGAAATACCATTTGACCCAGGAATTCCACTCCTAGGAATTTACCCTAAGAATGCAGCAGCCCAATTTGAAAAGGACAGATGCACCCCTATGTTTATTGCAGCACTATTTACAATAGCCAAGAAATGGAAGCAACCTAAGTGTCCATCAGTAGATGAATGGATAAAGAAGATGTGGTACATATACACAATGGAATATTATTCAGCCATAGGAAGAAAACAAATCCTACCATTTGCAACAACATGGATGGAGCTAGAGGGTATTATGCTCAGTGAAATAAGCCAAGCCGAAAAAGACAAGTATCAAATGATTTCACTCATATGTGGAGTATAAGAACAAAGAAAAAATACTGAAGGAACAGAACAGCAGCAGACTCACAGAACCCAAGAACGGACTAATAGTTACCAAAGGGAAAGGGACTGGGGAAAATGGGCGGGAAGGGAGGGATAAGAGGGAAAAAGGGGCATTACGATTAGCAGATGTAATGTTGGGGGGGCACGGGGAGGGCAGTACAACTCAGAGAAGACAAGTAGTGATTCTATAGCATCTCACTACGCTGATGGACAGTGACTGTAATGGGGTTGGTGGGGGGGACCTGATGAAGGGGTAGTTTAATAATCGTAATATTGCACATGTAATTGTAAATTAATGATAATAAAATAAATTATATTAAAAAATAAATAAATAAATAAACAAATAAAAGGCAGAGGACCTGAACAGACATTTTTCCAACGAAGAAATACAGATGGGCAACAGGCACATGAAAATATGCTCCACATCACTAATCATTCAGGGAAACATAATTCAGAACTACAATGAGATATCACCTCATACCAATTAGAATAGCCACTATCCAAAAGACAAGAAATAACAAGTGTTGGCAAGCATGTGGAGAAATTGGAACCCTCATACACTGTTGGTGGGACTGCAAATTCATGGAAAGCAGTATGGAGGTTCCTCAAAAAACAAAACACAGAGATACCATATGACCCAGTAATTCCACTTTTAGGAATTTACCTGAAGGAAATAAAATCCCTGACTTGAAAAGATACACGTACTCCTATGTTTACTGCCACATTATTTTCAATAACCAAGTAATGAATGCAACCTAAGTGTCCATCAATAGATGAATGGATGAAGAAGAGGTAGTACATATACACAATGGAATACTATTCAGCCATAAAAAAGAAGGAAATCCTGCCATTTGCAACAGCATGGATGGACCTAGAGGTTATTAGGCTAAGTAAAATAAGACAAGTGGAGAAAGATAAATACCATATGGTTTCAATTATTTGTGGAATCTAAAAACAAAAGAAAACAAAGTGAACAGACCAGCAATAGACTTGTAGATGCTGAGAAGTGACTGTTGGTTACTATGGGAGAGGGTTGGGTGGGTGGGGAGGATGTGGGAGATAAAAGGTCACAAATATTCTCAATCATAATATAAGTTGGTCACGGGGATGGAAGTGCAGCATGGAGAATATAGCCAGTGGTTCTGTGACATCTTTTTATGCTGAGAGATAGTAACTACAGTAGTGGGGGTGAAGACTTAGTAATATGGGTAACTGTTGAACCAGTTTGTTGTATACTTGAAACCAATATAAGATTGTATATCAACTGTAATTCAATAAATAAATTAATTAATGAGATTACTTTCATTGGATAGAAAACTTTCAAGTGATAATTATCTAATGGATTAAATGTAACTTTATAAACAAAAACCAACAATAAAGAAATTTAAAGAGAATATTTAGAGTATAGTAATTTGATGTGAAAAAATACAAAACCAGAAATTTTTCTGCTATCTAGAAAGACCTAGAATTGCAGTGCTCAGGTTATTCTAATAGAGGAAATGGAAATATTTGTTCTATTTTAGACATTGATAAAGGGAGGTTTAAATATATGTGTTAAAAACTTATGTGTGCATATAGTAATAGCTAACATTTGTTGAGCATTTACTACTATAAATACCCTGTATTGCTCTAAGTGTTTTACATATATTAATTCATTTACTCATAACTCAACTAAGTAGATACTGTTATTATCCCCACTCATGAGATTAGGAAACTGAAATACAGGGAGAATAAAGTACTTGACCCAGATTACACAACTAGCAAGTGCAGAAAAGGGATTTGAACTCATGCAGTTGTGACTTCAGTGCCTACATTCTTAATGGTCTTCGATGGCTGTGGAATGTGATATAGAGGAGAATGCCAACTCATACCTTGTAATGCCAGTTAGTCCTGAACATAGAAAAATGTCTATTTCCTTGCCTACTGCTGGTAACTGCCCAGAGTTTGGCGGCTGAGGTTCATCCATAAATCCATGTAGTGAATATTCTCTTCTGAGGGGGCATGCCTACCTATTTTCAGGAAGGTTTCAAACCCTACAGGATGGAAGCCATAGAAATGCAAATGGACACTTCATCAGTTACCAGTACTCAAATAGATTTGTTTTCAATGTGAAGTGCCCAAGGGAAAACTGTCAGACATATGATGAAAATTCACAGTGTAAAAGGACAACAGCAAGTTGCATTAACCATAAGAAATAGCTTGTTCTGAAATTATTCAGCCATAAGGATTGGTAGTAGAACTAATTTTAAAAATAAATCTAATTATACATACATACATACACATAAGCATACACATAGGCTTCCACTTGCAGTAATGGCAGACTAGAAAATCTGCACCAAACCTTTGCTGAAAACCACTAAAATAACTGGTGAAAGATCCAGAAAAGATCTTCATTAACATCAAAGACCCCTAAGATAGTAGGGAATTTCTAGCTGAGAGAGTAAACCAAAACAAGATGCATGAGAGCCCTACTTTTCAGGGCTACTTGCCTACATAGGGGAGGCACTTGAGAAAGTGTCCCTTAAATTTAGAAGGGTTGAGACATAGGGTGCTGAAGACCAGCAGTAAATACCTGAGGAATATTTCCCCTTCCCTGGGTATCACTTTTATACCAATTTGCCTAATCTTGGGAAAAAGCCTTTAAGACAAGTAGCTCTTTCATGGAAATTTCAGGAGGTGGAAGGGTGAGTCTGAAATTAGAGCCCACCCACAGTAGAAACCTGATGTAACATACGCTCTGCTTGTGCTACCCACTCCCAAGTTGGGTACTTTGGCAGGTCAACCAGTTAGCTCAGAAAATCATCAAGCCTTGATCTCAGATCACATCCACACTTGGGTACCTGTCATTAACAAAAAAATTCCTTGGTGGTAGAAGATAAATTCTAAGTTTCCAATTACTTCTCAAAAATAGTCTTCCAAATAAACTTTTCAACAAACAATAAAAGGCAACACATAAAAATAGAGACAAAATCCATACTTATTTATGTAGAAAGTAATGCAGTTATAGCTAATCAGTGGGATATAAAATCTTAATGGGCCATGGAAAAAACACAGAATGTTGTCAAAATTATAACCCTGATCATAGACACCAGACCTAGAAATTTTGAATTTCACTCAAGCCTTCAAGGAAATAATTGATGAGCTTATTTAACTGTTTCTGATCATAAGTAGAAGATTAAAATTACCACTTAATTTTAAAGTTAGAAAGACCCTCATCTCAAAATCTGATAACAATATCACAACAACAGTAAAAGAGAGAGAGAGCCTGGTACCCAACTCTAGGTTAAAAAGAGCAATATTCTTCGAGCTTTTATTAACAATGTCTTGAGAAAGAAATTTATCATGCTCAAAAAATGATGTGAAACACAAAGGCTTTAAACAAGGCTTAACAGAAATGCTGGACTTCTCAGAGTCTTTAAAATGCCAATGTCAATATGACTTACTATGAGGGGCATTCAGTAAGTATTGAAGTCATTCATTCTTCCTAAAAATACTATGTATATTGAAAACTTACAGTTTTCTAGGTACTGTCATAACCATCAAGGATAAAGCAACAAGTGAAATAAAGACTTTCAAAGAGCTTATATTCCTACAGTAGAAACAATAATAAACAAATAAATTCTTATAGACTATAATTGCAAGTATTTTTAATTGTTAGGAAGACAAAACCTGAGTAAAAACACAGTGAGCTTGATTGAGGTGCTCTAGTAGATAAGATGAGGTGGTCAGAAAATATCTCTCTAGCAAGGTACTTGAGCACAGATGAATATAAAGTGAGGAAGGAGGCTCAGGGGTATCTGGGTGTCGAATATTCCACTGAGAGGGAAATACCAACTCTAAGGACTGGAGGCAGAAGAATGCTTGCGAACAGAATGAGGACAGATAATAGTTTTAGGAAATGAGGCAGGGGAGGTTGTCAGATCACCTGGAAACTTGCAGAATTTGAATTTGATTCTAAAGATGATTACAATAGGAACATTTGAGCCACTGGAATGGCAGAATCTGCTTTACCTTTTACAAAGACTCTGTTTAGGGACAATAGATTATAAGGAAGAAGGGTGGATGAATACAGGGCAGACAAAAAGTTATCATGGCCTGATACAGGGAGCAGTGGTAGAGATATTGCAAAGTAACTAGAGTTAGTATATATTATGAGGGTATTTTCAATTGGATTTGCTGATAGGTTAAATGTGATTTATGAAAGAAAGAGAGAAACAAAAGATGACTCTACGGTTTTAGCAAACACACTTAGCATGTAAAAGATTGAAACATTCCTATTAACGTCAAGAATGTGATAAAGAAGACGGCATTTATAATTATTCAACATTATAGTGGAGGTTTTAACCAATGCAATAAGAAAAAGAAATGAAAACTATAAATATTAGAAAGGATGAGACAGAGCTGTATTTTTTGCACTTAATATGATGTCTACCTAGAAAATCGAAAGAACTGAAAAAAATTAAGAAAACTAATAAGGAAATCCAGTTAGGGAGCTGGATATAAGGCAAAAATACCAATATTAACATCTTTCCTTTACAGCAGCAATAAAAAAATTTTTTAAATAGACATGAATAAACTACATAAAAACTGTGCAAAAGCCTTAGAAAGAGTATTTACTCATATTGACATGGAAATGTTCCTAGCATTTATCAAGTGGAAAAAATCAGGAATTTATAAAACAAAACATTTAGTATGATCCCTTTAAAATTACTTATACAAATTTTATGGATATGCATATATGCATATATATGTATGTATATATATCTACAGTTACAGCAAAAATTGAACACTATAAACTATCAGTGTAAGGAAGGATGGGCGGAATCTGCTGCCCAGGGAAGGTATTGTCTTTTCCTAATTTGCACACATAGTACTGTTTATAAAATACACATTATAAAATTTATGATCAGAAAAGCAAAGAAAAGCCATTTTTATCCAAAAGCACAACCAGAATTCCCAGTAATAGCCTACATAATAGTTAGCATTTATTAAACACCACAGACGTCACAAGAACTGTACATGTCTTAATTGTATATTATAAAATATATGTATATTACATTATATACACACATATATTCTATTATACAAGTGAAGGAATATATTTCCCATTAGGATGATTGTTCCTCCTTATGCCATTGGCATGGCACTTGTCCCCATTTTAGCAGTGACAAAGTTGAGACAGAGAGGAAGTTACTCAAGTTCACACAGCATGAAAGTCGTGGGGTCAGGCCAGACTCAGAAGCCCAAGCTGCTATCCACTCCACTGTCCTGATTTTAAATGAAAAATAGTCTTACGCATCATAATTATATATAGTACAAACAGTAGCCAATATTTTTTTAATGGATTAAAAAGAAAGATCATGTTGAAATGAAAAGAAGAAAACATTAGCCAACATTACAGATGACTGAAGATTAAAAATATCAGATGATATACTTGAAAATGTTTAGTAAACTGAAAAATGCTGAAAAAAAATTACTGGGATAGGATTACCGGTACTTTACACTTTCTTCTTTGTGCTTTTCTGTATTTTTCTTTTTTCTGATGGTTCACACTCATTTTAATAGTAATCTTGACTGTTCATTTGCAGGACATCAGGGGCTCCGGACATTGTGAAAGTTTCCCTTTAAGTTACGGCGGGACCCCCAGAACAACGCCACATGGACCCCTCAGCCAGTGCAGAGAGGGCTTTTCTGTATTTTTAACTTTATATGCTATCTATGCAATTTATTTAAAAGTCAAACTGCTACAAGGTGGTCTCAATAGAGGATTATCAGATCCATCAAACACAACCAACTTTCAAATACTCAGAGTAAAATATGACACACTATGTTTATGAATATAATTTAATCCTGAATGATTCCCATTGTACTTCAGCTTTACATACATCAACTGTCTTTGTATTTATGGTCACAAGCATATTGGTAAGTAGAGATACTCCTAGGAAGATACCAGACACATGAGCTTTTATAATTTGTTATCACATGTTCATCTTGAAGACTAAATTCTGATACAAATGTCAGGGTTATTATCCATATGTTCAACATGTTATATAACCAAAGCAAACTGTTCTGTGCAGGCCAATTTGCTTGAAGTTATTAGACAATAAAAACATCTCAAAATTTGAAAAAGAGATCATATGATTGTTTATTATGACCCTTCACATAAACAACAACTTCAATAAAATTCCTCTGTCTCAATAGAAATAAAAAGTAGATTGCAGGATCAAACTGTCTGGATCAGACACTGTTAAAACTCTCAAAATATTAAGACTAAGGAAGCTCCATTAATTCCCAGTAGCTTAGCATGTTTTTATGAACAGCCTATAGTTACCCAGGGGGAAAAGTGAACCAAAATTAACCAGAAAAATAACTTGCATATGCTATTCTGGAAAAGTCTAAGAGTGACCCTCAATTTTATTCTTTTTCTTTCCTTAATTAAATTAATATGTGAACATTCCTTTGAATTCTGAATCCAAATTGATTAAATAGTAAGAATTATTACTTGCAGTGTTACTAAAATAAGACCTGAAGCAATCAAATTCTTTTCCACTATGGAATTTGTGTCTTCCATATTTTAACATCTGAGGGGCAGATTTTAATTGCCTTTGGAATATAAGACTTTCTTGCACTCACCAGATCCTAGCCCTGGGGTTCATGGACAGACTTTAAAAGATAATAATAAAAAACAAAATAATATAATCTCTAAGTGTGAATTTGTTTGCATGTGCAATTATCTGAGGAGAGGGTCTACAGCATTCAACATATCAAAGGTGGGTCTGTGAATCCCCCTAAAAAAAAAAAGAGCCACTGGGAGAAAACCTGTGACTTTACCAATTAGCTAGGAAGTGAAGAAATCTGAGCTAAAACTTTAGAGAAATTTCATCTGTGTTCCCTTAAGAGAAGTCCATTTGTTAGGCTGATAGTGAAGAACTGGTTTGGAGGTTTAGGAAAGAGGAGTAGGAAAATTAAGTGAAATTTACATCACGTCAAATGCCTTTAGAGCAGCTTATGTGGTTAAGTGTAGGCCCAGCTTTAGGAGTCAGTCAGAGGCAATCCAAGATAATCAGAATAAATAAGCAGGAAACTGAGCATTTGTGACCCAATCTGTGTTCCTGTAGAATGTGGCTTCCAGATGCTTGGAGAAACATGAATGACAAGAAGAGACATATTAAGGAAGAAGGGGTATTCTGTGCATATAGTTATATCTTATCAAATAGCCTGTAAGTTTTTCAAGGCTTTATGCATGAGTTCATGATTTGAGGGTAAACCTTGCCAACTGGAGGGTCCCATGTGCCTCCAGTCTTGGGGACCTGCAGAGACACCCTGCCCGGTAACTGGGAGATTTGAGAGGATGACATGACCTCTTTCCTATTCCACAGCTGGTGCCCTGCCCATGGGAGCCACCTTTCTGTGCTTCAATCATCTTCTTGAGTCTAAATCCTTACTTGAGCTCTAAGACAGTAAAAGTAAAATAACCAGCATTGTCTGGTTTGGCAGCACCGTCACCAAGAGCTTTTGCATCCGGACTAGATCAGATGGTTCTATCTGGTACAGAGACACCCCTGTGGACTGGCCTCCTAACTGCAGACTAGATTTCAGAGAGTGACTCCAGCTCCCCAGAAGGCACCTCTGATCACGACTCACTTCCTCCGCTCTTTGGTTCAGCCATCACCTACACAAGTCCTGACCCTTCCTGTGGAAAAGTAAAAGGAGTCCGGTTGGTCTTTGCACAAAAGAGGCTTCACATTAACCCACGCGAGTATCAACTGCGGGAATTCAAGGCTACGGAGGCAGAAGGTCAGAGCTGCTATCACATTTAGCTCTGCAGCTCTGCAGGCTGTTTTTCTTGTTTTTATATGAGATATTGGTTAATCTTGGGAACAGATAACTGAAATCCAATTCTAGAAATTCCACATGTAAAGGATATAACCATAAAGATGCATATTAATAATAAAAGTTGGTGACAGAAATCAGGAAAATGAAGGTAGAAAGGCAAGCAAAGGCATGATAAATAAGCTGGTGCACTGGACTGGACATTTTTCTCTATTAGCAATTTGCGTTTTCTTCTAATTTGGCTTAGATGGTGCACCAAGGTGCATGCGCTGTGGCAAATGTTAGTGTGCAGTTTAGGGGGCAAGCCAGGCGCTCTGGGAAGCGTCAAGGAGAATGCTGAGGGTGGGGTCAGAAGGAAGTGGCACTCCAGATGCTTTGGCACACCTAGGGAAGGAGTTCCTTGCAAGGCATATCACATTCTCCCAGAAAGAAACAATGGCTGTAAAAGCTTCCGAGGAGGAAAAGAAACACTGGCTTACCACACTAAGAAAAAATAATTTAACTATGAGTTGACTTAAAACTCCTGCATCTAGACCCAAGTGCCTGAATTAGCTATAATTTACATCACTTCACTGAATCTGACTTTAATGTAAATATTAACAGAATATTAAATTCTTTTTCCTCCTCAAGAGAGAAAGAATCACTACCCAAGGGAATATTGTTTCCTCTGGGAAATAAAATAATTTTGATCTAAGAGGATAAAGAGGATTTACAAAAGAAAAAAAAACTTGTTTTCTGCTTCATTAAGCAAAATTGTGTTTTAAGAAAAACATCACTACAGAACTATGAGGACTGGGTTCTGAGTCTATTCTATTTCAAAATTCAGGATTAGCCACTACTTTTCTGTGGCCCTGGTCCTTTGAGAGTTTGAGAATTGAGATGATTTTTCCCTTGATATAGACCAGTAACACTGCCTACATCAACCTGATACTCAAAAAACAGCTATCACCAAGGGCAGTTAGTATCAGAAACCCAAATGGGACAAGGAGAGAGGCTGATGGGAAATGGAATTCTCACATCATCTGGCAAGCATGGTGTGGGGATGTGTAAGTAACCCTCAGGGGAAACTGCAGAGCTTTATCTCAAAGGGGGCTGCTGGACGCAATGTGAGTGAGAGGAAATGCATGCTATTATGTGCATATGCTGGGTATCAGCTAGCAAAAGCATGTGGTACTAGAGGATTCTCACTCTTGATTGTTTTGCAATACACATAACTTGTGGCAAGTGCTTGTTCTTTTCCTGTACTGGTCTGCACTCTCCCAGGCCCAGGAGTTCTTCATGGGGCATCGAACAGTGAATGGACTTGGGAAGAAAGTGGCATGAGTAATACAGAGCAAGAAGTAATAGCTGGGAGCAGGGCTGCTCAAGAACACGGCTATTCTGGCCTTTCACAAGAAAAACAGATAACTTTGTAACAGTGTAGTTTGGGCAGACTGTAGATGGAGAGTTAACTGGTGAGGATCCAGGTCTGATTTTCCCAGGCAGCTTGTCCTGAGAAATATCACTTAGCCCTCCCTTGTGCTATGTATCTGATCCTCCAAACAGATGCTCTTTCCCCCAGACCCTCAGCTATTTGGATCTAAGACCCACAGCACATGAAGTCAGATACACATGAGAGAGCATTCAGAGCAGGCACCGTAGGCACACTGCCAATTCAGCAGCCACTAGTCACACGTGGCTATGCAGCACTTGAATTGTAGCTGGTCTGAATTGGGAAGTGCTGTAGCTGCAAAATACACATTGCTCAAAGACCTAGTGCAAGAAAGTAGAGTGTAAAATAGCTCATTAATAATTGTAATAATGTAATCGGTGGGCCTCATCCAATCAGTTGAAGGAATGAATAGAACAGAAATGCTGAGAGAGAATTCCTCCTGCCTGAATGCCCTGAGCTGGGACACCAGTCATTTCTAGTCTTCAGATCTGGACTGAAACTTTGGCTCTTTTTGGGTCTCAAGCCTGCCAGCTTTTCGGCTGGAACTTACATTGCTGATTTTCATAGTTCCCAGGCCTTTAGACTCAACCTGGAACTCCAGGTCTGCAGCTAGCCATCTGCTCAGCCTCTGTGATCCTGTGAGCCACACAGCTTACACACGCCCCCTATTGGTTCTGTTTCTCTGGAGAACCCTAATATAGTGTGTAACATTAGTGATTTTATAACAAAAATCTTCCACAATATCACACAAAATTCACAAACTTAGTGAATTAAGAGGTTAGTTTTCTGAATGTATTTTATAAATGGCTCTATGACTGACCAGTTAGGGACAAAGAAAAATTCTCTACCCTGTATCTCAATTTGCTTATTATAAAAATAGAAGCTCCCTCACAAGGACGGTGTGAGTTAAAAGAGAGATGCCTAACAAAGTAAACGGTCCTTCAAAAGCTCTCCATGATCTCTATTAAAAATCATTTAATTCATCTTCTTTCCATACAATAAAACTAAAACTCAAGTGCTGACATAGTGAAAAGATACAGTCTCATTAAAGAACTTAAAGGCTGAGTGAGGTGTCCAAGCAATAGGTAGAATCCACTGGACATGCTATGTCCCTGAAGACCCATGGATCACTTGTCATCAGCACACCTCCTGGGAAGAGGAAGCAGGACATCTGACCTGCAGGGCAAAGAGCAGGTGCTGCCCCCCGGGTGGAGTGACGCCAAGCCTGCGTGCCATTTGTGTGGGAGGACTGAGGCACAGTAAGGCTACAAGCAGCATGCTTGCTCTGCCCAATCCCAGGCTTACAACATTCTTTCCATTGACTCTTTTCCATTTGTTTCCCTTAAAATTTTTAATTCTCCACAACAATCACCTAGAGTATTATTTCCAGGTCTGGCAGGAGGACTGGGAGCCTGATGGAAGCATGTGCATTGGCACCAGGAGAGGAGTTTCCCTGTGCTGTCAATGGGAAGGAAGTTACCCACTTTGCCCGTTTTCTTTCCTGTTGCTGTTTTTCAATATTTCATAGTTTTCTGACAAAAGTACCATGACTCTTGAATTTACATTTCATGGAATTCTGCATTATATAAAAAGACCAGTTGATCTCTACAGTTTCCCTTATGCTTTATACCTGTACAAACTAAGTGCTATGACAAGGAAAGCACAGAAGTCCTGGGATGATGGGTCATGAAAGGATGACAATGAAAAATACATATTATATTTATACCCAGAAAAAGTCATAGCATGAGTATTGCTAATGATCTGTCTCAAGTATGAAGAATATGCATAGAGTTATAGACATGATAAAACGAATAGGAAACTTCAAGCTCTTGGGGAAAAGATGATCCATTTTTAAATAGATATAGATATAGATGTAGATGTAGATATAGATATAGATATAGATCATTAAGGCATATTTAGCTGGGAGCTGAAAACAATAGCCGAAGTGTAAGGATGTTTTCTAGTCCGTAAGTCAGGTTCTCAACCATTTCCTCATTCAACTGCACCACAACTGATGGGAATGTTCTCGCCCTGTGCTTGGGAGAATAGAAGATCAGAGCGCCTTGCTTGGCTGTGAGTCCACCTAAGGATGAATGAGGTGCTCTCACTGCACAGCCCACGCAGAGCTCATGCACCTCACATACCACTGGACAGCACCTCCTGAAGTTTCCAGCCCCCTGGCAGAGGAAGGGGTAAAAGGGAAGTCCGTAAGGGGCTGGTTGCATTGGCCATTTTGTTATTTGCAAAACAGTAATTATCCTATCAAATAGAATTGCTTAATATTGTAGTAAGCAGAATCTCTTTTTCAGGAGGATTCCCCATAAAGCTTGAAGACTGAATTTTCTGTATTTTATTAACAGAAAGAACCAGAAAATAGAGTTGTGTTGTTGGAACAGGGAGAGTCCTGGTTTTTTACTGTAAAGGCCAGTGAGAAAGAACTGGGTTGGAAAAGTGTCAAGATAACAACTTGGGTTAAAGAGGGCAATGCAGTCCATAGGGTGAAGGAGAGCCCTCTTTGTCATACAGGAACTAGTCTCATTGTCTGATATGTTATACATGTTAAGTAAGCAAGAAAACAGCTTTCTCAGTCCCAATACCATGAGTTGCAGGAACTGACTCTGTTTAGATAAGGCCCCTGACTTCATGTACTTTCCCTTGGCGCTGAATTTCTCTCCTGCTTCATGAGACAAGATGTATGCCTACGCACCCCTGACCCCATCCACACTTCAAACCCAGGTGTAAACTGCTCATCCTCAGCCGAAGCTTTTTTCCCTTTTTATCTTCCTGCCAGCATGCTTGCCAAGAGCTGGAACTGACCAATAGGAAAATGAAAAAGAGAGGGGTAGGGTGGGTTGGGAAGGACAAGCAAATGGCCAGGCCTGGACCCAGTTGTTCTGCCTCCAAGTAAAGAGACATTTAAACACAATCTCTCCTTTCCATTTACTCTTACAACTCTTAATAAGACGTATTTTGAGACACTCTTTTAAAGTACTTTCTTTAAAGTCCAAATAGGAATGATATCATAGAATCATAACATTTTAGTATTATGGGGAAACTTGGAAATTTTCTAGACCAATAGCTCTCCATAGAGAAGAGGATGAAAGCCCAGAAAGCTCAAATCATTCTTTCAAGGTCACAGAGCAGGATAGTGGATAACACGCAAGTAGGAGCCAGTCATTTTTTTCTTTACAACAAGTTTCCTGTCTACTGAAGTTAAGTCTAAGGATGACCTTTAAAAAATTGATAAAAGTTCATGTTTAAAACCGCAAGTTTCGGAGACTTCCGGGAAGATGGCGGTGTGAGCAGGGCGGCAGAAATCTCCTCCCAACACTATATTTATCAACGAAAACACAGAAAATACATCTATTCCTAAAAGAGAGACGAGAATACACAGGAAAGCGCACAGCGTGCAGCTACACCTGAGAGGACTCGGCACCCCAAGAGGCGGGTAAGATACGGAGCCGCGACCCGGCGGGACCCGAGCCCTCCCCCACCCCAGCGCACCGGCGGGAGGAGAGGATTCAGAGCCGGGAGGGAGAGGAAGTGCACCCCGTGAAGTAGCCAGCCCGGTGATCTGCGCGGGGAGTGCTGACCCACATTGCGCAGTGCAGCGGAGATTGGAGAGACAGAGGGGCAGGATCTGAGCGGGGAACGCGCCAGGGTGCTTGCAGCCGGCTCCCGGGAAGGAAAAAAAAAACAGCGCGCGCTTTCTTCAGCGGTCTTAAAGAGACAGGAGCCCAGCGGAGGAGCCGGATCGCCCCAGCACACTCAGCCCAGCAGGCTGGGAGTCCTGGGGAGTTTCAGACGCCTTAGCTGGCGACTGAGGAAGCGTAGCCATACTTAACACTTCTCACTGAGATCAACAGCCTCCTATTCGTTCCACCCCTGCCAGAGCGACAAAGGGCCCTGCGGAGCGGCACAGTCACAGCTGTGGAATAGTGGGGCAATAGCGCCACCTAGAGCATTCCCACAGAATCTACGTCCGGTGGGCATTTTGTTTTGTTTTGTTTTGTTTTTTGTTTTGTTTTTGTTTTTTTTCTTTCTTTCTTTTTTTTCTTTTTGTATCTTTTTTTTCTCTCTTTTTTTTTTCTTCTCTTTTTAAAGTCTTAAAGAGCCTAGCTGACATACGTGGCAACTATCAGTGACCAAATTATACAGCCATGAAAAGACAGAGGAATATGGTTCAGACCAAAATCAACCAGACAACCCCAGAGAGGGAGTCTGAAGGGATGGAAATCCACACCCTCCCTGAAAAAGAATTTAGAATAAAAGTCATAACCATGCTGATGGACCTACAGAGAAATGTGCAAGAGCTGAGGGAGGAAGTGAGGGAACTGAGGAAGGACAATACAGAAATCAGACAAGCGATCGACGGGCTTAACAGCAGAATGGATGAGATGCGAGAGACTGTTAATGGAATAGAAAACAGAGAACAGGAGTACAGAGCAGCTGAGGCAGAG
>JAVSCE010017488.1:0-61232 GCA_032199065.1 Smutsia gigantea
GACCAGGGGTGTGGCTTTAGAAACTCTTTTTCCCAGGCTTAGTCTATTCAACTTAAAATGCTTGTAGATATTAGAAAAGATAGGACATTTGGAAACAGGACCATGCTGGGCTTGAGGAAAGGAAAAATTTAAATATCCATAGACCTGTGATAATAGGCAAGTGTGCATCCCCCTCAAATTCAACCTTGAAAGAAAATTTGGCTACTCAATCTGTGCTTTTGTGATGTCAGTTTTGTACCCCATCTTCCTTTGGACATAAGAACCATTCTCTGACATAAGGGAGCATTTTCTCATCAGCAAATAAAAAAGAAAGTAACTACTTAGAAGTTAGAAATTGGGTAAATAAAAATTTCACAAATATTAGTAACTAGGAAATCTTTGTTTACATCTGTTTGTGTGTTTTTCTATGTATGTGTTCTTACATATTACAAATGGAAGATTTTTTTTTTTAACCTCTGAATGGTATTGCTAAAATTAATTGGTTTAAAGATAAGTGATTGTTAGAATTGGGCATTCCAAAACTCTCAGAAATTCTGAGAGAAACTAACCCAAGTTTTTTAGGTTCAGTGATCTGGGAAAATATTCGGTATTAATGCTACTATGCAGTCAGTTTAATTAAAATTGACATTTCTTAAAGGTTATCAGAATTAGAATTTAAACTTTATTCTACCTGGTTTAATTAAAGCCAAATAAGTCAATGCTATCTGTTATAAAAAATGTCTGTTTTTTTTTAAAGCATGGGAGAATGACTGATTTTGTTTGATGTCCAATGAAGATTTTGTGGGCAATCTAGCATGGTTGTTGAGAACAAGTAAACTGAATAGGTGTAGTAGGTGAACTTTCTAGCAGCAATTATGTGTATGTATAAATAAAAAAAGCTTGACAGTGTTTTTGGTAATATGAAATCTTATCATTTTGCTAAGCTAAGTGATTAGATTATTCACTGATGGTTAGATCATTTCCTAATAAGATAAAATAATGAAGCATTTATTAATGTATGTTTATCTACTTGTGGCTTCCTTATTATAGAGACATTAAAGACAGGTTTGAATCTGTCAATAGATATGTTTTGTGCTTTGAAAGATTATACTATGAAGTAGCACATTTCTAGAAATTATGAAATGCATTCATAGATGTTCCAATCTAAAGCATTCTAGTGTATAACAGTTCACAATTGCTTACTATTCAGTTTTCACTGGAAATTAAGAATTTCCAGTTTCTGGAAAGTAAGAATTCTAATAAGTGTAATGAAGACCACTAGAGATAATAGGGAAAACTTATCCTTGCATGCAAGAAAACTATATGCTTTTATAATAAGAGGTCTGAGGAACAGAAATGCATTTCTGTTGAAGAGTAAAGAAGGTAATCTTGTCCTAAACTGAAAGGTTGGTTATTTAAAGATGGAAAACTTAGGACAAAATCTGAATGTGAGGGCAAAGCTGTAGAAGGTTTGTGGGAAAGGAATTTTAATGTGATCAAGTTGGCTAAAGTTGTAATTAATTTGTGAAAAGGGTGTCATAAGTAACCTTTAATATCACTAATGATCTTGTATGGGATTGGAAATTAATTCTCTTTTATCTGCTAAAGGACAAAAGTTTCCTAAACTTTTGGCCTGCTCTTGATATAAGAGATTGTGAAGTTTTTTGGTTGTTTTTTGCCTTTAAAGTAATCATTTTGTCAAAATAATTTCTGTGCATCGTTGTCTTAATCAGGTCTTTAATTAAATAAGAAAACTGAATGTTCTCAATATTACAAGAACTAAAACTTGCTAACAACTACAAACCTTCTCTATTTGACTTTAAGGTCTTTTACTGTCACTCTGGTTAAATGGATAACTAACTATTGTTTCATAATGATCTGTGATCCTATTTTAACTAATGCCTTAAAACCTATTTGATACTTTTGACAAACTTCCCAAAATTGGTTATAAATAAAGTTCTTTTACCTCTAATCACCTCTGAGATTTTCCAGAGGGACCCTGGAACACATCATTTGGTTATGTTAAATTATATGGGTTTAACATGACGTTAAACCTTGTATTACATTTGTGTAGAAATATGTTATTAAATAATTGTTCTAGAAATTGTATGAAACTCCTAGAAATCTAATATGTCCTAGTATGTTACCACTTGAAATTATAGTTATCAAAAGGTTATATGTTAGAGAAAGAAACAAATTTCCTTGTTAACCACATTATTATGAACTCTCATCAGATCTTTAACCATGGCCATTTTTAAGTCTTTTGTCTTTTACAAACAGTTATTGTCAGACGCACCTACAAAAGGGTCCCTGGAAAAGAGCCTTATCTTCAAGGAGATATATGGAAAGGATGTCTAACAAGTACAGACTTCTGATGACCTTAAGATTATAAGACTGAACTGGGCAAGAATTTCTGAAACTAATGGAAAACTGGATTTAAGTAGAACAAGAATTAATAACATGGGACTGAGTGAACTGAGCAAGATGATTATAATTTTTATGACTCTTGTTTAAACATTTCCAGTTCTCTAAGGTTTGCTGGTCCAGATTTAAGGAAACATTTTCTCTTAAGCCATCTAGGTCTTACAGCAACTTGGTAAATCATATCTTTATAAGCAGAATGAAAACATTTATCTTTCTCTCTCTATCTGATCCCTCCAGAATTTGGAAACTCTCAGTGAATATTTTTGTATTTTTATGGCTATATATTTTGCATAAGTTGCCATTGGAAACATTAATTATATTACCAAGGCTGTGACTGGAATGTAGTTCTTGAGATATAGACTCAGAAATGACCATACAACTTCAAGGAACTAAGGTTGACCTTATGGAGTCAATAAAGCCCATGGAAGTATTTAGCCTTCTGCCTTGCTTACTCGGTTCCAAGCAGCCTCACCAGGTGAGTAAGAAAGATCACTTTCTGGGAGGCACAGGAGTTTCAGCGTATTTTGGGGACCTCATGAAGAGAGCAAGTAACCCAAACCATACAAGTATTTCAGGCAAATTCTAATGGCAAAGTCCTTAGCTTGGCTTTCCTGGCCTCAAGAGGCCTTTTAAAATTTCAATCCAAGAATTCTTATGAATAGTTCCAGTAAAGCAGACCGAAAAGCATCTATGTGCTCAATCACTATTCTTGCTGCACCTACGTAATTGGGTCAAGTGTGCTGTAGTTAATTTACAAATAAATGGTTATCTTTAATAAAAATGACGGTGATTTTAGAGAGAAAAATTATGTTGGGATATTAGTTTGAGACATCATTTGGGATATTAGTTTCTAGGTCTGATTAATGGTCTTTGAGGGCCTATTGTTTGCTTGTAAACTGGACTGGATCTTGAATTCTTCTGATTTCTTGAAATATCTAGTTATGACTCTTCAAACTAACATTTCCAATTTTCTCTCATCCTTTGGCTTAGAATCATTAAGAATTAAAGCAGCTCTTTTCCTGAAGCCCTGCAAGTTAAAACCAGGTGTCTTGATATAGACTTCAGAAGAACCACCACAACAGCCCATGTTTAGATAATCTTTATGCCTGTTGCTAGGTGAGCCACTCAGGGAGGTTGCCAGAGACATTCAAACTGCGAGTGAGGAAAATTCAAATTACCACAGTCGGCATTCACTCTGTCTGAAGATGCTTGGAGCCTAACATCTTGAATTTGTCTCCCTGGCAGTGCTCAAAACAGATCCTGGGTTTCTGATATTTGCTCCAAACATTGCCCTTTGTTTTTCTTTTGAGTCTGTAAAAGTGCCTCTTCCTAATGATATAAGCCTAACTTTGGGAACCCACCTGCAAGATTGACTCCTGAAATGACACAACCAGTTCACTGAACTGACTATTCTCAAGACTGAGAGTGGTTTACAAGTGGGACTGGAGACTGAAGGAGTTGAGGACAAACCCCGGGACTGTTTCTATGCCACCCTAGCCAGGAATCTCATCGTTGTCGATTTTTATGAGAAGTAAGTCCAGGTACCTGAGCTTATTCCCAATAGCAGGTCTCCTGTTTTCATTCCTCAGCCTCCTCTCTGCTCACTGTCAGCAAGAGGTAGCTGAGAATGATGATCTCTCTATTTCCCATGGTGGAAGAGTTACACAGCAGGAGAGGGGACTTGAACCTGAACATCTATTTATTCCCTTGAACCTTCACTCGGCTCTCCCTGCATATTCACCTTACCCCTTACCCTCTGCATGAACTTGCAAGAATCATTAACCTTGTCTCGTCCTTTCTCCTCTTCCCTGAAGCTAGTTACAGGTGGGGGTGGAAGAGTTGGAGTTGGTTGATAACATCTGTGTTGCAGAGCTGATGCCAGATGTGGAATCAACATAAATCACACCAGGACCCCTAGGCAGCTCCAGAGAGATGGGATTGGTGCATAATTTTGAGAAGTTTCAAGGCCACTCCAGTTTCTGCCCAGAGCCCACATTCCTTTGCCAGTAGTATATAACCCATCCCTTGGCTCAATGCGTAAGGCAGATTTGGAAAGGTCCCCAGCCTGCTTGCTGAGCTGCCCTTTTTTGGGGGAATATGATGTGAGTCCTAAACCTCATTTAATGAAAAATGGGTGAATAGATGCATAAGAAAAAGCCACTATAATAATATGATGCTTCTAAAGCAAAATACCAGAAGAAAGCACTACAGTCTTTTGAAAGAGTTGCTTCTGGAGAACCAGATGGAGCATGGAGACGGAGGGGTCAAAAGACAGTATCAACTCTGCAACTATTGGATCTTTAACCTACACAAAAAGCAAGGTGAAAACCTCTTTTAAAACCATGTCTGCTTCTGTGTTCTAGACTGGGACTAGGAAGTGAGCCTCTCCCTGGAGGAGAACAGGAGTTTGTTTCCAAAACATGAAGTGTTCTTTGCATCCTGTCTCACTGCCCCTTATCCAGCTCATCCTGATACTGAATCCAAGACTAGTTCTGGCCTCTATGGCTTGAGGTGATGGCAGCTTTTATGATTTGGTCTTTCATTTTAGATATATCCAGAGAAAGAAAACAGCAAGCAAGCGTGGGAGGTGTATCATCTGGTACAACTGCATGTATGTTAGTTAGCCATCTCTATTTTGAGGCATGACTATATGCTGAACACTTACAGTAAACCAATCTGGGTAAAATATTTACACACATTACCTTGTTTTAAAAATCATGGGAAACAATGTGTTACTGTCCCATTTTCCAGAAGAGGAAATTGACATTGAGAAAGGTTAACAGGTTTGCTAGTAAATGACAGAGGCCAGAGTGGAACCCAACTCACCCAGCGATCCCAACCTTGAATTTGTTGTCTCAGCCCTCTGCACATGGTTCAGTTGTCCCAGAGAGGATGCCACCATCTGCAGTCTTCCTGCAAACATATCTTAATTTAACTCAATTCTTCCTTAACAGTTTTTCTGACTGGCATGGGGTATTGCACCAAGCTGGCTTCTTGCACATGTAGCTACACAGGACCCCACTCTCAGAAGTGCTTCATATTTGGCTAAAATACTCTATTAGGGTCCTGAAATTCTTTTTTCTTTTTTAAAATTTATTCTGGTATCATTAATCTACAGTTACATGTGCAATATTATGATTATTAAACTACCCCCTTCATCAGGTCCCCCCCACCAACCCCATTACAGTCACTGTCCATCAGCATAGTGAGATGCTATAGAATCACTACTTGTCTTCTCTGAGTTGTACAGCCCTCCCCGTGCCCCCCCAACATTACATCTGCTAACGGTAATGCCCCCTTTTCCCCTTTTATCGCTCCCTTCCCACCCATCCTGCCCAGTCCCTTTCCCTTTGGTAACTATTAGTCCGTTCTTGGGTTCTGTGAGTCTGCTGCTGTTTTGTTCCTTCAGTATTTTTTCTTTGTTCTTATACTCCACATATGAGTGAAATCATTTGGTACTTGTCTTTTTCGGCTTGGCTTATTTCACTGAGTATAATACCCTCTAGCTCCATCCATGTTGTTGCAAATAGTAGAAGTTGTTTTCTTCTTATGGCTGAATAATATTCCATTGTGTATATGTACCACATCTTCTTTATCCGTTCATCTACTGATGGGCACTTAGGTTGCTTCCATTTCTTGGCTATTGTAAATAGGGTCCTGAAATTCTTAATTTTTTAACTTAGTTTTGTACATAAAGTCCAACGGCACAGTGGGGCCTGCCTGTGAGCACAGAATGGGCTCTGTGTGCTCACTGCTCCTGCCACCCACTCACATACAGCATTTGCAATGTCCCATGTGAGAACAGAATTCTAGTAGACCCACAGCAAGTGGGAGGTGCAGCAATACTCAAAGGTAAGTACAAGTTAAATGTGTTAGGTCTGCCCTCACAGACTCTAAGAAGGGACTAGAGGTTACCAAAGGGGAGGGGTGGTGGAGGGCGGAGAGGGAGGGAGAAGGGGATTAAGGGGAATTATGATTGGCACACATGGGGTGTGTGGGGGATCATGGGGAAGATAGTGGAACACAGAGAGGTAGTGACTCTGTGACATCTTGCTACACTGATAGACAGTGACTGTAGTGGGGTGTGTGTGGGGGGGATCGATAATATGGGTGAATGTAGTGACCACAATGTTGCTTATGTGAAATCTTCATAAAATAGTATATCAATGACATCTTCATTTAAGAAAATTTTTAAATGTGCAATGACAG
Source organism: Smutsia gigantea (assembly GCA_032199065.1). NCBI lineage: Eukaryota > Metazoa > Chordata > Mammalia > Pholidota > Manidae > Smutsia > Smutsia gigantea. The sequence goes on from JAVSCE010017488.1 coordinate 6,613, forward strand.
CACCCAAATAACCTGGCGCGCTGAGAGCCCTGAGGCCACACTTCCCATTCAAACCACAACTTTCTTCTAATGCAGCAAAATGGCTAAGGAATCCCATCACATCCTTTCTCACTGGTATTACTTCCTGTGCTGGCCATCCACTTAGGCTGAAAGTGACGATGACATAGGAGGAAAGGGCAGCCCGTAGTTCTGGTCCCTTCCACTGCTGCCTTGCTCATCAGAAAGGTAGGGACTGTTGGTAAAATGTACACACAGCGAGAAGAAATAAAAAAAACTGAGCTCGTTTGAGCAGTGTTCCTGCTATTCTGGTAGAAACAAAATACATGCTATTTCCACGTTACTTAGAATAGCATTAAATAGAAGACATTTTAAAACCCTGAGAGAAAGACCATGGAAGAAAGGAAAACTTATACTTAGTGCCAGTGATGGTCCATTTCCTGTGCTTTTTGAACAAAGGGCGACATAGCCAGTCATGCTTCCCGGGCCCAGGTACTGATGTTAAGAGAGGGGAGAGACCTCACATTTCTTGAAAACAGATCCAGGAGGCCCATGTTTCACTGTAATTAAAAACAACACACTCCTTTTGGGTTTGATTGTTTTATTTCTGCCATCCCACAACCAGTAAAAAAAATACAGTCAAAGCAGGCACAAGGACCCAGTTTTTAAAAAATCATCAGAGTGTAGAGGGCTGCAGCCCCAACCAGGTTTAACTTACATATTTACAGGGTGTGGCAGGGGCGTGGCTACAGAGGCAAGATGAAAAGGTGGCATTACAAAATATACAGAGGTGGTCTTACTTTACATTTCATAGTAGAGTCCGGCATTATTTCCAAAAAAGGGCATTATAAACATGAGTCCCACAACTATTTACTGTATAACTTATGAAAAATGCTGTACAGGTGCATGACTATAAAAATAGAGCATAAGTGGCTCCATTTGGGACTTGGTATCTACATTGGGGGAGTCAGGGTAGGGCTCAGTTTGTATCCCAACCTGTTATGATGATAGATAAGCCAAGATGGCAATACCGACCCTCCCGCCCCAACTTCTCAGACTTGGGATTGTTTAGGGCGACGAGCTGTGGACGGAGGAGGCGTAAAGTCAGCAGAGGGCTCTGGAGGGCACGAGAAGGCGCCTGGGGCAGGAAGGAGCACACGGACGCGGAGACGCGCGCAGACCCCTCCTGCTACCTGACCACAATGATTCTGTGGGCAGTCCAGCCGCGCCCTGCGTCCCACCCTATGAGAGAAGGTGGGAGCTTTGCAGGCATGGAGAGAGGGCAGGAAATCAAAGTTCCTCTATCTATGGGACATGAGAGAAGGGGTGGAAATCCACGCCTTCCTTCCTGGGAGTGGAAGACCCTGGGGGCAGGGATGAGATGAACGTACAGGGCGAGCTGTCATGCTGGGCTAAGGGGCATGAGAGTCGGGACTGGGGTCAACCCTGCTCCTCAGTGAGCGGCAGATCCCCGCGAGGCGGAGAAAGGCGTGCAGAGCCAGCAGGGAGCAGGCGCTGTGGCCCTGGGGCCCTGCTCCCCGCTCCTGGCAGCCCTACAAGGCTGTGCTGCTGGAGATGGTCTCCGGGCCCGGGGCTTCCGCTTGGGCCTTGGGGTCCGCGTCCAGGGCGTCTCTGCTCATGGCCGCGTTGTCAAAGCCCTCGGGGGCCTTGACGGGGGTGTCCTGCGCCTCTGGCAGGTCCTCGCAGCACTTGCTGCAGCGACAGCACCTGCCGCACCCACACAGCAGGCAGCACACGCGGCAGCAGCGTCTCTGGCAGCAGCCAACAAGCAGCGAGACGACGTCGTCCCAGGGCTGCAGGGAGCGCATCCACAGCGGCAGGAAGTTCCAGCTCCGGAGCTTCGCGGGCAGGGCGCCGGGGCAGCGGGACTGCAGGAGCCGGAGCAGCACCACCAGGAGGAGCACGAAGACGACGGGCGCCCCCACGCCCACCAGCACGGGCCAGCCGGCCAGCGAGAGGCCGAACACCGCCAGCGGGATCAGGAAGAAGAAGACGAGGAGGTAGAAGACGGCAAACCAGCGGTACTTGGCTGAGATGTTGCCCAGTCCCTTGGCCAGGCGGATGGGCAGGCGGGTGAATGGGATTGGGTACCACAGCAAGATGCCGGAGATGTTGAAGAAAAAGTGGCACAGGGCAATCTGAAACACAGGAGGTTGGACCGGTGAACGGGCTGTGGGCTGGGGGCATCGGGGAGCGGGGGGGGGTGGGGGGGGGTGGGAGTCCAGCGGGCACGGGCAGCAGAGCCACAGGTCGGCCTCGCCTTCATAGCTCAGCCCAGAGTGGGACCTGCATGACCTGGGGCCCCATTATGGGTCTGGCTGGGAGGTGACCGGTCCGAGCCACAGCCCAGCTTTCAGGGCTTGAAGCCCTTGAGGCAAAATCTAACCCTGGGCTTTGGGAATGTACCCCCTGCTACCCGTGCCTGGACCCTGCTGCTTCCAGGGGAGCAGTTAGTTACAGCTGTGGGGCAGAAGGGCTTGCAGGAGAGCTGGCTTTCCCGGCTCAGTACCCCTTGGCTCAGGAGCGACAAGGGCGGGAAGGACGCTTACAGTTAATAAAGTAGCAGCAGCAATATTTAGGGTTCACTGTGTGTGAAGCAACCATCCTAAGTATCTCATATCCTGTGAAGGGGCAACCACTTGACGCAGGAGGAAATTGGGGCACCCCGAGGTTCAGCTATTTTCCCAAATTCACACGGGTGGGAGATGGCAGGGGTGGGATTCAAACCCAGGCAGCCTGGCTCGGGAGGCCTTTGCCTCACATAAAATTTGCCACTTTTGTACGCGTGCCCCCTAGGTGCCAGGCATCATGCTAAGCGTCGGGCCAGTCCTGTCCAGCACGTTAGCCACTGGCCCTGTGTGGGAACTGAGCACTCAGAACGTGCTACTGCACACTGAGATGCGGTCTGAATGTAAAACACATACTGGACTTCAAACTTTGTCCACAAAAGAAAGTAAAATTTTCTTATGTTGAAATGATAATGGGTTAAATCAAATACATTATTAACATTGATCTCTCTGTTTCTTTTAATTTTTTTAAAAGGTGGGTACTAAAAACTTCAAATTCCATGGGTGGTTCAAACTGATATCATATACTCACATTAACTCCGCTGGGCAGCACGGCTTTAGCAGAGCATTATCAGATCTGTAGACTAATCCTAACGAGATAGGGACCCCCTTTGTCAGTGAGAGACCTGACGCGCAAAGGTTAGGTCACCAGTCTAAGGTCAGTTAGTGTCTACATGATAGGACAAGGGTTCCAATGTCAAGGTCACCTAGTTAATGCAGGTAAAGCATTTCCCCCTGATTTTCTTAGTGCCAGGACCAGGACACATGGACCTCCCAACATCCAGCCACAGTTCACCAAGAGGGGGTCAGGGAGTTTGGGAAGAATTACCTATGCTTCCTGAATACTCCTTCCACCTCCATCAAGTGGCCACCCCGCCTTTATTTACAAATCCTTCAGTGTTGAGTTTCATTAACTCTAAGGACTAGATGGTTTTGACTGTTCTCAACTCTGTCTCCTGTGGTTTCTCCTCCACATCAGAATTTTGGATATAACAGACAAAAGCTTGGTTCTTGTTACAAACCATCTGCTTGCAAAACCACAGAAGGGCTGTATCCCACCCGGAGCCCCTGCCTCATGCAGCATTTCCTCACCTGGAGGGAGCCCCTCAGAGTATTGCCTGGACTGGCTAAGGCAGCCAGGATGGCAGTGGTGGTGGTGCCGATGTTAGAGCCCAGCGTGAGCGGATATGCCCTCTCAATGCTTATCACACCGATACCTGGGGAACAGATACAAAGCCCATAGCACCAGCTCCAGGGATGACAGGAGATGGTAGTGGTGGCCAGAGGGAGAAGCCAGGGGGGAACTCACCAATCAATGGGGTCAGAGCAGATGTGAACACAGAGCTGCTTTGCACAATGAAGGTCATGCCTGCCCCCACGAGGATGGCCAGATAGCCTGTCAGCCAGGCAAAGGGAAAGGGGAAATCTGGAAGACAGAAGGAAAAGAGATGTGTCACACCCCTTCTAGGGACAGCATGGATTGAAGGCCCTCCTGGCACCTCCACAGGACCTGGGCTGGAGGGTTGCGTCGTGTAGACACCCCCACTGTGGTGTGGAATTGCAAACCGAATGTTCAGAATTCTTTCACCCTGCACATCCAGATGGTGGGACCAAATCTGTGGGTGTGTTATGTAGACCAAAAGATATATTCACTGGAGGTCACTGGAGTCACATTGGCTGCCTCAAGATGCTGATGTATTAATGCAGAGCCACATTTTTTTCCAAAAGTTGAAGGTGAGTAGGGAACAGAATGAGCATCTGATAACCTTTTCCTAAAGGATCCAGATAGACCCAGTAAAGTCCCGAGCATATAGGCAATCTGCCAGGGAGGAAAGCTGAGCTCAGGGCCTTTCTCAGGACCTTGCATGCATGCAGTAGAAACTCATGCCTGCTCCCAGGTCCCCACCAGAGAGAGACAACAAAGAAGATTAAGGATGAGTGGCACCTTAATTTCTGCAGCATTTCAGATTCAACAGAGCAGCTCTGAGCAGAGGCCATTGCTTCATGAGAAGCTAAAGCCCCACTGGTGTGACCACAATGGTGCCACCCCCTGGGAAGCCACGGATGGGGGACAGTGAAGCCACCTGTGTTGAGGGTCTTCTTGATGACGACGGCTACCTGCCCCTCAAAAATGGAGGCCAGGATCTTGACGATCATGATCAGGCAGCCGCAGAGGACGAGAAGGGAGACCAGCAGCAGGATGATGCCAACAACCAGATCCGGGAGATTCGAATTCACAAAGACGTGCTGGCCTGAGGAGACCATAGAAAGTCTGCGTGAGGAAGACATGGGGCCCCCCGAGGCCACAGAGGGTTGTTTATGCCCCAACGTCCTTCTGTCTCATAGTAACCTGTGGTTGTCATATTGATCTCCCAGCCGCCCCATGGTGAAGTGTAGCCCCGAAGCTGTGTTCTGGCCAGTGGGATCTCATGAGGCTGGAAGATGAGGTGACGTCCTTACATTCATACAGCTCGTCAGGGGCTGACCCAGGCCTCCAGCCCCACTCTTCTATCTCTAAACCCCTTGCTGGGTCTTCTTCACGATACTGAGGACTTAAATCATCTGAGGAGTGAAGTGGTGCAGAATGGGGAAGCAGGATTTTTGCTAATCATGAAACTCTGTTTTTTGCAAGTCCCAATGTCTCCCCATGGTGATTCTAGCAAATTGTGGTGATATTAGTGGGTGTGTAAGGGCTGAAACATGGGAGGTGTTAAGTTCACTTGATTCTCTGAGGTAAACCATACCTGGAATATGAGATATATTGCTCACTTAACGTGGGAGGGAGAAGGAGCAGAGGCAGAGATATACCGATGGAGTTATGAGGACTAATTAGAACTAGAATGCTGGGCCTGAAAAGATGCCTGAGGCAAAAGCGTAGCTTCTTAATGAGTCAGAGCATCGTGAGGACTCACTGTCTTGTTCAGGGTTGCAGCCCCAGTGCCTTGAATGGGGCCTGGTGCCCAGCAGGGGCTCATGACTGGAGGGTGAATCTCTCTGTTCTGTGTGGGCCGCACATCCCCTTCCAATCTGGCTGTCATTTCCCAGGGGTTACTTCCACTCACATTTGGCAATATTCTCCTGGTGGCTCACATTCCTGACGGTCCAGGTGTGGGAGCCATTCGTCCAACAGAAGGAAGGCGAGGTGCAGTTTTCAGGTGAGGGGACAGTGACATTCATCTGAGTCTGGATGGCAAACATGAGAAATGGCACGTATAGTCCACAGGACTCACTCTCGGTGGGGAGTAGTGGGCAATGTGGCGGCAGCAGGCAGACACAAATCATATGCATCTATTAGTGGGATGTACTGTTTCCAAGGGCCCCTCCATAAATGGGAACAGAGGCAGCCAGAGATAATCCAAGAGAAATAACAAGCCAGGAATAATGTGCCCATGGTGCAGCCTGGGGAAAACGGGGTCTTTGTATCCGATTGCATTCTGTCTGTCTATCCACCATTTAGGACTTATTTTCTTAAGGATCTCACGGGCCAATATTGCTTTTTAAGGAGTTTCAAATTCTCATTCCCCATACCTTGTTTTTAATATGCTCACTTTGAATGAGAGGTTTTGCTTAAATGCAAACAAAAGAGTTTACCCACCCAGCGATTTTCTTAGAAACTTACCACGTTGGTAAACGTTTTGCACCAAATCTTGATCTGACTCTTGTTTTTCGCTGCTTCATCATTCATTGCAATTTGGTTCATAACTTTTTTATCCATCTGAGGAGGGCAGCAGACAGAAGACAGCGCGTCCTCAGAACAGATGTGGGAGAACGCATAGGGGTTGCTTTTAAGAGGGGCTCTGAGGCATGAACTAGACTGTGAGCCCCTACAGGGGTGAGCTAGGACCCTCTCTACCTGGACTTGTAGGGTGGAGTGCAGCACCTAGACGTTAGCAGGTTTACATAGATAAAGAAATGATGTAGGAGCCACGGACTGGTATTTAGTAGAAGCCTGCAGGAGATCCCCACTGCATGACTGAGTGACAGGAAACCAGGAGGTAAGAGTGAAAGTCAAGGTCCAAGTGGGCCAGTTCTCCTCAAGGCAACATGCACAAAGCCTTCCTTCACTGGTTTCAATAGAATGAACAGACCCTAGTGAGTAGAGGGCAGAGTGAGAAGCAGAGGGCAGCAGTCTTCCACCTTGGCTCCAAGTAGGAGACCACTGCCAGCACGCCCGATGGGATGAGGTCAGTAGTGTGCCCAAAATGGTGCCAACTCTCCAATGGAAAGCCCTTGAGAAGCACCTGCCACTCCACACCCCCATCCCAATACAGATGAGACAAGGACTTAAGTGAAGGATAAAGGAAGCCCATTCTTCTCTCAGGTGTCCTGAGTGTTATGCCTCCCTTGGCCTTTTTCAGAGGCAGCAAAAAGCACTGTTTTTAGACCTTCAGCATTCACCATCTCTGCCCAGCTGAGTGGGTGGGGGTGCTGGCATGGAGCTAGCTCCTTTCCATCTTTGAAGGAAGCAGGTTTACCTGGATAATGAGCTTTGTGAAGGGATCTGTGATCACTTTCAGAAGTGCCGGGGCATCTTCTCCGTTCTTGAAATGGAAGGAGTCCACCACCAGGTTGGTCAGGATCTCCAGGTAATGGGTGGCAGCCTCCAGGGGCAAAAGCACAAGCACGGAGAGCCAGTTGAAGAAGTCATGGACGGTGGCCCCTGCAAAAGCCCTATAGGAGGGGAACCCCACCCCGAGCCAGCAGCCAGATTAGTCGATAAGGGAGTGGGCACCATTGTAGACAGGGTGTTACTCATACTGCCTGCCAGGTGTCACCTGTGTCCACAGGGGTACATTCTCTTTTCATTCTCACAGCAATCCCAAGGGGAGTGGCATTAATATCCCCATTCAATAGACATGGAAACTGAGGGCCAGCAAGCACAGGGGAGTTGCAGACTACTACATGTGTGCTGGCTCCAGGGTTGGGCCCACTACCTGTCAGAGGCTGCCCCACCATCTGGAGCACGCATCGCTCTGTTTGGGGGAAAGGGAACTGGCCATGTCAAAGCTGCAATAATTAGGTCAGAGGCCATGATAGGGAAGAACTGCATCAAGACCACTTTTGAGTCTTGCATGTTGAAGATAAAACTTCTATTGGGTAGATGGGGACCAGTATGAAGGCAAAGATCAAAGCCTTCTGCACAACTGAAATCTTAATTTTTTTTAAAGATCTTGAGGCTGATGAAACATTTGCACAGTTATCATAGGGGACAAGGCTAACCCACACCACAATGTGCAGCTATCTGAGAATGTTCACCCAATCCCCCTAAATTCTATCCCTCTATCTCCACACTAAGAAACTCTACTGATTTCTTTGTCCTCAGTGAAAATCCTTTCCTTTAAAAAATACTTGCAAAAATGCCCCACACCAGATGGGACATGGGATATGAATGGACAGAAGCTAATGAACACATGGGAGAAAGTGCTTAACTTCACTAGTAGTAACAGAAATTTGAATTTTATTTGCAACTACAAATTTTCACCTAACGTATTAGCTAATATTTAAAAAGTAACTTATTCGTCCTGGAGAGGGTGATTTAAGACATTTTCATATAGGGCTGTTGTAAAGTGATACAAATATTTCTTAGGAGTTTGGAAAAAGTGGTTTAAAAGGCTTATAGGTGTTTAATAATTATTGTTATAGATATCTAAGGAGATAATCCACATCACCAGGGCAGAATGATACACATCTCAAAAGGTATAATTGATGGCAATCTACTTAAATATCCAAAAGAGGGGCTGAGCTAAGTCAATTATAATCCTCTGTGGAGCAAATTTCATGAGCCATGTTTATATCTCATAGGTTGTGCAGAGGCAAAAATATGAAAACTGCAAAGTGGAATAAGAAAACTTGGACTATGAAGGGGTAGTTTAATAACCGTAATATTGCACATGTAATTGTAGATTAATGATAATAAAATAAATTATATTAAAAAAAAAGAAAGATTGGAAACAAACAAAAAAAAAGAAAACTTGGACTGAGTCCCAGCTATGCCCCTCAGTGAACTAACTTAATCTCTTTGCATTTCCATATTAATAAAATGGAGCATGGAAAAGTCTACTCAGCTTCTGGAGAAAGTCAAAGAAGCAAACTCTCTGGATGATGTGTATTATTCTTGCGACCCTCAGGATGCTTTCATCAGGGACCAAAGAAGGGTCTGTGTGGCTGAGCAGAAATGAATGGCTCTGGGGACATCCTCTGCCGGCCAGTCCACCAGTGGGGGAGGCATGACATTTGCTGGCCACAGAGGCCTGATTAATGCCTCTGCTTGACCTACCGGTGGGGGCATCACATACATGATGCTGGGAAATGCTTCTGTATCTTCATAAACTATGGAAAACTCCATCTCCAATTAGAAGACAGGTTGGGAAATGTGCTTAATTTTCACATTACCCTTTTGAAAAGAAAGGGATCCCTTTGCCTATATTCAACTCGCCCTGTTTTCAGATCTTACTCATCCACAAAAGCTCCATTTTGCCTTTTGTTGGCTTCCAAGTGATGAGCACAGAAAAGGGAGTATGGGGAGGCTGCCCAAGAATGGAAGCTTTAGGAGGCTATAATCATTTGTGACGATGTGGCTCAGTAAATCCTAGCCTAACTGTCCTTGTTTTCTCTACACCATTCAGCAGGAATGCTTCTAGCCAGGTCTTATGTTAGGGAGCCCTGACATTGTGCCAGGCACTTTGCTAAGTGTTCTCCTGTGTGGTTGTGCTCACCCTTTAGACAACACAGTGGTGACAGAAACTATTATTGCAGCTATGTAGATCAGGGAGCCAAGTTTAATAACTCGTAAGTACGTGACCCCAGTACCCAGCAGGCCTCCACTGTGTCTATTCTGAGTGCTATGAATGATAAGTCTGTTTTCACTGACTACTTCAAGGTAGTCACACAACCTGGCCAAAACCCAAGGGTGGGCCGTTTGTGGCAAAGGCCGATTCTGAGCCTCTTACCTTCTGAACTCACTCCGGTCTCCTGCCTGCATGAGTGCCACCAAGGTGTTGGTGATTGAGGTCCCAACATTGGCTCCCATGACAATAGGGATAGCGAACCGCACGGTCAGCACTACAGGGTGGGAAAGAGTAAGTTAGCAAATTAGCAAGTTTAGGAAGGTGCACTGACCTCATTTGGGCTGGTGATCTCCTAAAGCAGCAGTTCCTAACTGCTTTTCGGGAAGCCCCTCACTGTGAATCTGATGAAGGCGAGGGCAGCTCACCTAGAAATAGGTACATGTGTCCAGCCCATAATTTGAAGGAATCTGCAGTGCCCATGAAGCCCGTCTATGGCCCCCAGTGTAAACTGTCTCTAAATTTCTCTGTCCTCCTTAAGGTATGAAGGCCAGCTTAATGGAGACCATGAAACAATGTCTAATGACGTGTATACATACTATGGCAATTGCTGACAGCACTTCTTTTTCTTACAAATTTGCCAAAATGTTCTAATGTATGAAAGTAAATTTATTTGAAAGAAGCAATATTTTGAACTTCCGGGAAGATGGTGGTGTGAGCAGGGCGGCAGAAATCTCCTCCCAACACTATATTTATCTACGAAAACATAGCAAATACATCTATTCCTAAAAGAGAGACGAGAATACACAGGAAAGCGCACAGCGTGCAGCTACACCCGAGAGGACTCGGCACCCCAAGAGGCGGGTAAGATACGGAGCCGCGACCCGGCAGGACCCGAGCGCTCCCCCACCCCAGCGGACCGGCGGGAGGAGAGGATTCAGAGCCGGGAGGGAGTGGAAGTACACCCCGCGAAGTAGCCAGCCCCGGTGATCTGCGCGGGGAGCGCTGACCCACATCGCGCAGTGCAGCGGAGATTGGAGAGACAGAGGGGCAGGATCTGAGCGGGGAAGCGCCAGGGTGCTTGCAGCCGGCTCCGGGAAGGAAAAAAAAAAGCGCACGCTTTCTTCAGCGGTCTTAAAGAGACAGGAGCCCAGCGGAGGAGCCGGATCGCCCCAGCACACTCAGCCCAGCAGGCTCGGAGTCCTGGGGAGTTTCAGACGCCTTAGCTGGCGACTGAGGAAGCGTAGCCATACTTACACTTCTCACTGAGATCAACAGCCTCCTATTCGTTCCCACCCCTGCCAGAGCGATAAAGGGCCCTGCGGAATGGCACAGCCACAGCTGTGGAATAGTGGGCATATAGCGCCACCTACAGCATTCCCACAGAATCTACGTCCAGTGGGTGTTTTTTGTTTGTTTGTTTGTTTTGTTTTTGTTTTTTCTTTTCTTTCTTTATTTCTTTTTTTCTTTCTTTCTTCTTTTTTTTCTTTTTTTTTCTTCTCTTTTTAAAGTCTTAAAGAGCCCAGCTGAAATACGTGGCAACTATCAGTGACCAATTCTATAGCCATGAAAAGACAGAGGAATATGGTTCAGACCAAAATCAACCAGACAACCCCAGAGAGGGAGTCTGAAGGGATGGAAATGCAGTCTTCCTGAAAAAGAATTCAGAATAAAAGTCATAACCATGCTGATGGACCTACAGAGAAATGTGCAAGAGCTGAGGGAGGAAGTGAGGGAACTGAGGAAAGACAATGCAGAAATCAGACAAGCGATCGACGGGCTTAACAGCAGAATGGATGAGATGCAAGAGACTGTTAATGGAATAGAAAACAGAGAACAGGAGTACAGAGCAGCTGAGGCAGAGAGAGATAAAAGGATTTCTAGGAATGAAAGAATATTAAGAGAACTGTGTGACCAATCCAAATGGAACAATATTCGCATTATAGGAGTACCAGAGGAAGAAGAGAGAGAAAAAGGGATAGAAAGTGTCTTTGAAGAAATAATTGCTGAAAACTTTCCCTCGCTGGGGAAGGAAGTAGTCTCGCAGTCCACCGAAGCTCATAGATCTCCCAACACAAGGGACCCAAGGAAGACAACACCAAGACACATAATAATTAAGATGGCAAAGATCAAAGTTAAAGACAGGGTATTAAAGGCAGCTAGAGAGAGAAAAAAGATCACCTACAAAGGAAAACCCATCGGACTATCATCAGACTTCTCAACAGAAACCTTAAAGGCCAGAAGAGAATGGCATGATATATTTAACGTTATCAAACAGAAGGGCTTCGAACCAAGAATATTGTATCCAGCATGATTATCCTTTAAATATGATGGAGGGATTAAACAATTTCCAGACAAACGAAAGTTGAGAGAGTTTCCCTCTCATAAACCACCACTACAGGATATCTTAAATGGACTGCTCTAGATAGAAGCACACCTAAGGCTAAAAAGATGTCACCAGAGAAAATAAAATCATAGCAAACAAAACAGACCATCCAAATACTAACTAAAGGCAAAGAATAAAACACCTATTATAGAAAGAATGGAGGAAGAGGAATAAGAAAGGAGAGAAATAAAGAAACATCAGACTGTGTTTACAATAACTTAACAAGAAAGTTAAGTTAGATTGTTAGATAGTAAAGAAGCAACCCTTGAATCCTTGGTAACCACGAATCTAAAGCCAGCAATGGCAATAAGTACATACCTATCAATAATCACCCTAAATGTAAATGGACTGAATGCACCAATCAAAAGACACAGAGTAACAGAATGGATAAAAAAGCAAGACCCATCTATATGCTGCCTACAAGAAACTCACCTCAAATCCAAAGATATACACAGACTAAAAGTGAAGGGATGGAAAAAGATATTTCATGCAAACAACAAGGAGAAAAAAGCAGGTGTTGCAGTACTTGTATCAGACAAAATAGACTTCAAAACGAAGAAGGTAGCAAAAGATAAAGAAGGACATTACATAATGATAAAGGGGTCAGTCCAACAAGAAGATATAACCATTATAAATATATATGCACCCAACACAGGAGCGCCAGCATATGTGAGACAAATACTAACAGAATTAAAGGAGGAAATAGACAGCAATGAATTCATCTTAGGAGACTTCAACACACCACTCACTCCAGAGGACAGATCAACCAGACAGAAAATAAGTAAAGACACAGAGGCACTGAACAACACACTAGAACAGATGAACCTAACAGACAACTACAGAACTGTACACCCAAAAGCTACAGTATACACATTCTTCTCAAGTGCACATGGAACATTTTCCAGAATAGACCACATACTAGGCCACAAAAAGAACCTCAGTAATTTCAAAAATATTGAAATCCTACCAACCAACTTCTCAGATCACAAAGGTATAAAACTAGAAATAAATTTTAGAAAGGAATCAATAAGGCTCACAAATACATGGAGACTTAACAACACTCTCCTAATTAATCAATGGGTTAACGACCAAATCAAAACAGAAATCAAAGAATATATGGAGACTAATGACAACAACAACACAAAGCCACAACTTCTGTGGGACGCAGAAAGGCAGTTCTAAGAGGAAAGTATGTTGCAATCCAGGCCTATTTAAAGAAGGAAGAACATTCCCAAATGAATAGTCTAAAGACACAATTACTGAAATTGGAAAAAGAAGAACAAATGAGGCCCAAAGTCACCAGAAGGAGGGACATAATAAAGATTAGAGAAGAAATAAATAAAATTGAGAAGAATAAAACAATAGAAAAAATCAATGAAACCAAGAGCTGGTTCTTTGAAAAAATAAACAAAATAGATAAACCCCTAGCCAGACTCATTAAGAGAAAAAGAGAATCTACACACATAAACACAATCAGAAATGAGAAAGGAAAAATCACGACGGACCCCACAGAAATACAAAGAATCATAAGAGAATAGTATGAGAATCTATATGCTAACAAGCTGGAAAACATAGAAGAATGGACAACTTCTTAGAAAAATACAACCTTCCAAGACTGACCAAGCAAGAAACAGAAAAACTAAACCGACCAATCACCAGCGACGACATCGAATTGGTAATCAAAAAACTACCCAAGAACAAAACCCCCGGGCCTGATGGATTCACCTCTGAATTCTACCAGACATATACAGAAGAAATAACACCGATTCTCCTTAAAGTTTTCCAAAAAGTAGAAGAGGAGGGAATACTTCCAAACTCATTCTATGAAGCCAGCATCACTCTAATACCAAAATCTGGCAAAGACCTCACCAAAAAAGAAAATTACAGACCAATATCCCTGATGAACGTAGATGCAAAAATACTCAACAAAATATTAGCAAACCGAATTCAAAAACACATCAAGAGGATCATACACCATGATCAAGTGGGATTCATCCCAGGGATGCAAGGATGGTACAACACTCGAAAATCCAACAACATCATCCACCACATCAACAAAAAGAACATCAAAAACCACGTGATCATCTCCATAGATGCTGAAAAAGCATTTGACAAAATTCAGCATCCATTCCTGATTAAATCTCTCAACAAAATGGGTATAGACGGCAAGTACCTCAACATCATAAAGGCCATATATGACAAACCCACAGCTAACATCATACTTAATGGCGAGATGCTGAAACTTTTCATCTAAGATCGGGAACAAGACAGGGATGCCCACTCTCTCCACTGTTATTCAACATAGTACTGGCGGTCCTAGCCACAGCAATCAGACAAAACAAAGACATACAAGGCATCCAGATTGGTAAAAAGAAGTCAAATTGTCACTATTTGCAGATGACATGATACTGTACATAAAAAACCCTAAAGACTCCATTCCAAAACTACTAGAACTAATATCTGAATTCAGCAAAGTTGCAGGATACAAAATTAACACACAGAAATCTGTTGCTTTCCTGTACACTAATGATGAACTAACAGAAAGAGAAATCAGAAAAAACAATTTCATTCACAATTGCATCAAAAACAATAAAATACCTAGGAATACACCTAACAAAGGAAGTGAAAGACCTGTACTCTGAAAACTACAAGAGAAATTAAAGAGGACACTAACAAATGGAAATGCATCCCATGCTCTTGGCTAGGAAGAATAAATATTGTCAAAATGGTTATACTACCTATAGCAATCTACAGATTCAATGCAATCCCTATCAAACTACCAACAGCTTTCTTCAATGAACTGGAACAAATAATTCTAAAATTCATATGGAACCACAAAAGACCCCGAATAGCCAAAGCAATCCTGAGAAGGAGGAATAAAACAGGGGGAATTACACTCCCTGACTTCAAGCTCTACTACAAAGCCACAGTAATCAAGACAATTTGGTATTGGCACAAAAACAGACCCACAGACCAGTGGAACAGAATAGAAAATCCAAACATTAATCCAAACATATACAGTCAATTAATATTTGATAAAAGTGCCTTGGATATACAATGGGGAGATGACAGTCTCTTCAGCAGCTGGTGTTGGAAAAACTGGACAGCTACATGTAAGAGAATGAAACTGGACTACTCTCTAGCCCCATACACAAAGGTAAACTCAAGGTGGATCAAAGACCTGAATGTAAGTCATGAAACCATAAAACTCTTAGAAAAAAACATAGGCAAAAATCTCTTGGACATAAACATGAGCAACTTCTTCATGAACATATCTCCCCGGGCAAGGGAAACAAAAGCAAAAATGAACAAGTGGGACTATATCAAGCTGAAAAGCTTCTGTACAGCAAAGGACACCATCAGTAGAACAAAAAGACATCCTACAGTATGGGAGAATATATTCATAAATTACGTAACTGATAAAGGGTTGACATCCAAAATATATAAAGAACTCATGCACCTTAACAGAAAGCAAATAATCCAATTAAGAAATGGGCAGAGGACATGAATAGACACTTCTCTGAAGAAGAAATTCAGATGGCCAACAGGCACATGAAAAGATGCTCCACATCGCTAATCATCAGAGAAATGCAGATTAAAACCACAATGAGATATCACCTCACACCAGTGAGGATGGCCAACATCCAAAACACAAACAACAACAAATGTTGGCGAGGATGTGGAGAAAAGGGAACCCTCCTACACTGCTGGTGGGACTGCAAATTAGTTCAACCATTGTGGAAAGCAGTATGGAGGTTCCTCAAAAAACTCAAAATAGAAATACCATTTGACCGAGGAATTCCACTCCTAGGAATGTACCCTAAGAATGCAGCAGCCCAATTTGAAAAGGACAGATGCACCCCTCTGTTTATCGCAGCACTATTTACAATAGCCAAGAAATGGAAGCAACCTAAGTGTCCATCAGTAGATGAATGGATAAAGAAGAGGTGGTACATATACACAATGGAATATTATTCAGCCATAAGAAGGAAACAAATCTTACCATTTGCAACAACATGGATGGAGCTAGAGGGTATTATGGTCAGTGAAATAAGCCAAGCCGAAAAAGACAAGTATCAAATGATTTCACTCATATGTGGAGTATAAGAACAAAGAAAAAATACTGAAGGAATAAAACAGCAGCAGACTCACAGAACCCAAGAACGGACTAATAGTTACGAAAGGGAAAGGGACTGGGGAAAATGGGCAGGAAGGGAGGGATAAGAGGGAAAAAGGGGCATTACGATTAGCAGATGTAATGTTGGGGGGGAACGGGGAGGGCAGTAGAACTCAGAGAAGACAAATAGTGATTCTATAGCATCTTACTATGCTGATGGACAGTTACTGTAATGGGGTTGGTGGGGGGGACCTCATGAAGGGGTAGCTTAATAACCGTAATATTGCACATGTAATTGTAGATTAATGATAATAAAATAAATTATATTAAAAAAAAAGAGTACCAGAGATGAGGAATTAGTTCAGAAAAACATTATCTGTGGAGTTACTCTTGAATCTGTTGTATATTATGGTACACTTACATAAAGTGAAACTTCAGGAGGCTGGGCAAAGAATGACAAGTAAATTATAATCCAGATATTCTATGATTGCATTTATAGTAAATATCCAAAATAGGCAAGTCCTCAGAGACAGAAAGAAAATTAATGGTTTCCAGGGGCCAGGGGTTTCCTTTTGGGATGATGAAAATATTCTGGATCTAGATAGTGTTGATACTTTCACAGCACTGTGGATGTACTAAAAGGCACTAGACTCCGCAATGTAATATTGTTAAAATGGTGAATTATGTTATGTAATATTTACCCCAACAGAAAATAATGAAGGTGAAATAAAAGCATTCCCAGATGAACAAGAAAAAAAAAACCCTCAAAATAGAAATACCATTTGACCCAGGAATTCCACTCCTAGGAATTTACCCTAAGAATGCAGCAGTCCAATTTGAAAAGGACAGATGCACCCCTATGTTTATTGCAGCACTATTTACAATAGCCAAGAAATGGAAGCAACCTAAGTGTCCATCAGTAGATGAATGGATAAAGAAGATGTGGTACATATACACAATAGAATATTATTCAGCCATAAGAAGAAAACAAATCCTACCATTTGCAACAACATGGATGGAGCTAGAGCCTATTATGCTCAGTGAAATAAGCCAAGAGGAAAATGATAAGTATCAAATGATTTCACTCATATGTGGAGTATAAGAACAAAGAAAAAATACTGAAGGACAAAACAGCAGCAGACTCACAGAACCCAAGAACGGACTAATAGTTAACAAAGGGAAAGGGACTGGGGAAGAGGGGTGGGAAGGGAGGGATAAGAGGGAAAAAGGGACATTACGATTAGCAGATGTAATGTTGGAGGGCACGGGGAGGGCTGTACAACTCAGAGAAGACAAGTAGTGATTCTATAGCATCTCACTATGCTGATGGACAGTGACTGTAATGGGGTTGGTGGGGGGGACCTGATGAAGGGGTAGTTTAATAACCATAATATTGCACCTGTAATTGTAGATTAATGATAATAAAATAAATTATATTTAAAAGAAAAGAAGCAATATCTTTTTCTAATATGACCCAGAAAAGTTCTAGTTAACTTTGGCTGAAAGGTTGGTTTGGGCTGAAAATGAACCTGTTCAAAATCGTACCCCTTAGAGTGTCGGTCCCAACTTAGCCAGGGCAAGTATCAACAGGTTCAAGTTCGGAGTGCTGGCTCCCCAAGCTCAGTTCTCCCAAAGCCAATGTGTCACGTGATTAGATGTCTTTATTCTTAGCACTGAGGGCAGGGATGGAAATGTTCTATATCCTTGCTGTCAACCATGGTAGCCTCTAGCCACTTGTAACTCAGATCTGTTGAAATATAGCTAGTGCATCTGAATTATTTATTCTAAATTAAAATCAATTAAGATTAAATAACATTAAATAGCCACATGTGGACAGTGGCTTCCAGATTGGACAACACTGTTGCAGAATTCAGAGTGAGTCTTCAAGCATCAGGGTCCATTGGCAGACTCAGTCCTGGGAATGGAAACAGGAGGCTGCCTGGGGTCAAAACAGAACACATCATGATTGGACAGGATGGCAGCATGGGGGTGACAAACCTGGATATATTCAGAGTAAAGTCCAGGCTCCCCGGCTGCACAGGGAAATGCCTACATGTCTAAATTCAGGGGTGCTTGGACTCACATGAGGAGGCCACCATGCTGACGACGATGGACGTGGAGGTGCTGGAGCTCTGTACCAGTACGGTGACCAGCACACCAACCACCAGCCCTGCCACTGGGTTGGACATAACAGAGCTGTTGCTGAAGAACTGCCCGGCCACCTTTCCTGAAAGACAAACCCAGGGCCGCGCGATGAGGGGTTAGATGGGTGCTGGGCACACTAGTCTCCAGCCAAGGCCAGCTGGCTGTGGGCGGGGAGCTGAGCCTGCAGCCCTGCAGGTACCATTGGATGGAAGCCACACCCTCTCGCTCCTCCCCAGGGCTGCCTCATGCTGCATCCCCACCTCTGTGACCTGGCTCCGCACACACCCCACGCTCTTGTTCCTCTTCTCCTTTCACTCTGCGCCCTCCCCCAGTCCTCCTATGACTCCCGCCGTCAGCAAGCCCTCCTCCAACCTCCGGTCGTGAACCTGGTCTCAACACTGTGCTTGGCCCACTGGTACCAGTGAATCTCCCGAGGCCCTAATCCCTTTCGATGGGAAGTATTTCCAACTGAGGTTTACCCTCCAGGAGGGGATCTTCTCATTCTTCTCTATCCTAACCAACACCCCAACCCCCACCCCAAAGCCCCTGCTTGTATTGCATGCTGGGAGCATCACTTTTGAGGAGTGTTCTGCTGCAACCATTAACCCACTCTCCCCAACCCATTTTAAAGACTGAGGTCCAGAGAGTGGAGGTGACTGATCTGACAGAGAGCAAAGCCCTGGTCGTAGCTGCCTCGGACCAGAGGGACCAGCAGTGGCATCCAAGCAGTGAGACGCTGCTCACCCTCCCCAACAGGTGCCTCTCCCCCAGTTCTCCCAGGTCATGAAGATGAGTTCTCAGGAAAGGTATCAAAGGGTATACAGAGATATATGGTCTTCCGTGTTTAAATCCCACTAGGCCAATTACAGGCTGTGATCTCTTTGACACTCGCTGTCCTCCTCTCTAAATGGGAAGGGCTTTGGGAAGGAATATTTAAGACACCCAGTAGGCATGCCAAGTGGCAGCTCTCACTGTTCTTACCCATTGGAGGTTCACAGGTGACCAAGCACATGGCGATGTCACTTCTGGGTCCCCTCACAACCCCTCATACTGCCTAGGAACAGTCAGTCCTGGGAGATGCTTAAGTATCTGATATAGATGCAGATTCTCCCAGCTGGTGATCCCTGTCTGTCTCCAGCACAGGACAGTTTGACTTGGGCAGTTGTTTTAGCCTAAGAGAGCATCTTAATCCAATAACCCTCCAGTAGGGAGGCCAGGCACAGCAGGGCTCCCTTAGGTAAGCCTTTATGTCAAACAGCTTCCTGTCCAGGGACTGTGGACAAATGCAATGATCTGTTAGTTGAAAGTGGCTCGAGCCCTGGCTCTGGGTCTAAACAAGCTATCTTAGCCTGCCACAGCTCTTTAGTAGGCCTCCGTTTTCTCTTCTGCGAAATGGGAGCATGGCTTCACAGGATGATCTGAAGTGGCTTCTAGTCCTAAAACACTCCAGGAGGCTGCGGCTGAAGAGGGCCTTGCTGGGCTGTGATGGTCTGAAGCAAATCCAGGAAGAACACCCCCCGCCACCATAGACCTCTGACCCGTTCGTCCATACCTCCAACCAGCTGGAAGGCACTGCTGAGAACATCCAAGGAGCACACGAACAAGTAGAGAAATCCCAGAAGCAGAACGAATTTCCCAATCCCTTGGAAGACACAGAGGAACTTCCCTTTGGTGTTTCTCTCTGGGGGAGGGGATAAAGCATGAGAGCCTTTAGTGTCTGAAACACTGACAAGTTTGAAAAGGAGCACAGAACTCCCCCAACCTTTCCTCCCTGCAAAGTGGCTGTAAGCTGTTATGTATACAAGGCCTAGGGATGCACGGTATCCATGGCTGCAGTTTTGAAAGTAATTACCAGTGTAGTCCATTTAGCTGAAACATGTGAAGTGTCTCTAAAGGCTTTGCATCGGGAGGAGGGGTTCAGTGTGGTCTGGGGCACAGACAGGAAACCATTCTCCATGCTAGGCTGAGCCAGTGTCACTGGGAGAGGCAGTCAGGAGCACTTGACACCTGCTAAGTGCGGGGCTCAGACACAATAGCCCTACCAAGCACTCAGAGCAGCACAGAATATTTTCTAGAATGTGGCTGCAAGACAATCACAGCCTGCATTTGAAATGCTGCTTCTGTGGCTGCTGTTTTCTCCACTCACTTTTAAAGAGGCTCTCCCCTCCTCCCTTCCAGCTCCCTTCCACTCCCTGCCTTCTGATCTGCAGAGAGACCCCACACCCTGCACCTGGAAAAGAAGTGCAGTGTTTGCCTGTGCTGTTCAAGCTTTCTATTCTGTCTTCTGGAAGTCTCCCCGCTGCCTGCAGTTAGGTGAGGGAGCAACCCACCCAGGGGCGCTCACATCAGGGAGCCGCTCTGTTCACTGCTGCCTCCACAGCAGCTCACAACTGTCCGGGACCTGGTCAGCACACAATGGATTATACATATATAAGGCGCAGCACAGTGGGTGGCCTGCTTATAACCCCAGTGCTGGCACATTTGTTGAATGATGGAAGAAAGAAAAATAATTCCCCAATCCTCACACTGTGCTGGGGCTCCAAGTCTCCAAGACTGCAGGGTGCCTCCCTAGCTAAGACCTCTGTGCGAGGGAGTTCAGTACATTGGAAAATGAGAGATGACATGGAGATGATACTGTGCAGGTGGGGTCCTCAGGCAGTGCCCTCCTGCCTGCTCCCGCTGACCTCGTTTTTACCTGACCACTTGATCCCGGTGTTCTGAAGCGCAAGCAGGTCCCATATGTCTGCCTCCTCCGTGGGTTCCTCTATCAGTGCCACGGTAGAGTAGGACGGCAGAAGTTCAATCTTGGTTACAGGGGTCCCTGTGTCACCTGTCCAAACAAGCAGCAAAGGCCATGTGGAATGAGGAGCCTGACTGGGTCCAGTGGGGTCCGCACGGGGACCAGCCTGGGGCTGATGGGCAGCACTTACTTTTGTTGGTCTCCTTGCCTTTCGCAGGCCTGGCGGTCTCCTGACCTGCGGTCCTTTTGATGTACTTATTGGCATTGGGCTGGGCATTTTCCAACTCAGGCCAAGGAGCCATGGTCTGCGCATGAGGAAACAGAGCTTAGAGAGGCAGCCACTGAGGAGCTGCTGTGACAGGAACAACAGGTGGTTGCAAAGGTCAGGGTAGAGGTGGGGTGTCGTGCTTACACCTTCTGGTGCCTTCTGTGTGGTCTCTTAAGCACCCTGTGATTTCACTCTTCTTAGGCTTCCATCAACTACTACAAAAAAAAAAACAGGAAAGAGCTTCAGAAAAATTGTGAATAAAGGCAGATATTTGTCCCATTCACACAGCATGATCTCAATATGCATCCAGAAATGTTCCATGGATGGGGCTCAGAGTCGGTGGTGGGATTGTGGGTGGATTTTTCTTTCATCTAAAATTTCCAAATTCATTTACGTGATGCAGCCCAACCCCCAAACCCACAAAGGTAAGATGGCTCAGGAACGCCTGTATTGCTACTGTCATTAGAATTGATAGAGCTAGGAGTTAAAAGAAGCTGAATCTGTGAGTTCCTATGATGATGAGTTTGTACGAACCTGTTTATCCCAAGGCAGGTCCTCCTTTCCCCATGCAACTGCAGGCATGGCACATACTTGCATGATCACAGGGAACATCTTGCAGCCATCAGCTTCCATGAAGACACAGACACAGACCTGGTCTTTCATTTCAGCTTAAGTGGCTCCCAGCTCTGGACCTGGTACTTGACTGGCATTTCTGAGTAGGAGGCTGGGAGGTGCCTAGCCAGCAAGAGCCAGTATTTAGGGAGCCAGGTTGTGCTCAACCTTACAGGCGCGTGGAGCCTAAGTGACCTGCCCGAGTGGTGGAGCCTTGGCCCAGGTCAGCTGGGACTCAGCCTTCTCCTGAAGCCATCTGGGCTGGGGGTGCTCTGCATGCCACTCAGGTGGTGGCTGGGGAGGCTGGGTGGGGGCGGAGCTGGGGTGCCTGTCACAGAGGTCAGGCTCCTCCCTCAGGCTCAGGGCAAAGCCTCCTCAGAGCTGACCATCAAAGGAGGGCAAAGCGTGCTCTGAAGGCCTACCCTCTGGCTCCTGCCTGGGTGTGCTGAGAGGCAGCTCAAGGCGGGGCCTGGCAGGGGAGCTGGTGAGGAGCTGGGTGACTGGGGAGGAGAGACCAAGGCTGGCCTGGGAGGGATCCAACCTCAGCTCAAGGCCGCTGTGTGGGGGGATGGGCTCCGGTCTGAAATGCACAGGTCAGCAGGAAACAACCAGGCTGTTCCGTGTTCTGGACTATAGCTGAACTGTCTGCCTCTGTGACCCCCGAACACAGGGATCCTTGGTCGGTGTCATGGGGAACCCAGGGTGCGGGGGCTCTGTTTCACCCCGGCGCCAGGCTGGGGACTTCACATAGACAGAGGTTGACCGCCAAATTCCGGGTCTGCTCCGGAAACACTGTGACCTTGGGCAAGTCAGCTGGCCGCTGTGCCTCCGTTTCCCATCTGTAGAATGGGGCTGGCAGTGAACAGCTTATACCCATTGGGCTACTAGAGAACTTCAGTGAGTTAATTTCCATGACGTGCTTGGAACAAAACAAGGGCCAATGAACTGGCCTGTGTCACTCCTTCTAACAACCCCGTGAGGGGTTAGGGTCAGTTCCCTTTCATACAAGAGCCCCACGCCGCCAGAGGGGAGAAGCCTCTCAGCCAAAGCCACAGGCACGACGAGGTTCCCTGACCGCAGAGTGCTTGCTGGCCGCTCAGTTACTACATGACCTGGGACACTCCTAGCAGGGCTGAGTCAGGCATTCAGAGCACCAAGTGTGAGATGTGTCTGATTAAGGATCCACTACCAGGCAAGTGGAAAAGATGCTTCAGCGTCCTGGTGGGCGTCAGTGTCCCACTTACAGTGTAAGAATCCAGGGAGGAGGCGAGGGTGCTGTGATCTGGATCTCAAGGCACCTCCCAGCCCAGATACTCACACAAAAGCACTTGTCCTGCATTTGATCTCTGGGCTTCCCGCCCTCACTGTTCATGGACCGTTTACAGCAGTCAGCAGCACCTCAGGTCCGCTCCGACTGAAATCCAATTCATTCCTCATCACTCCAAACCATCCCCTCTGTGGAACTGCTGTTTACATGATTCCTGCTCTCGTCGTCCCACAACCTCACAGTCATCTCCAAACCCCAAATCCACCTGGCACCAGGACCCCCTGGCTCTACCTGGGAGCATCTGGTCTGTGGTTACTGGTTCCCATCACCTCCCGTGCAGGGCCTCAGTAACTCCTGCCTAGACAAACACCACAGCCTGGTTAACTGGCGTGGGCCCAGGTCCCTCCACAGGTTATCTGCCCTAACACACATCCATGTCTTTATTGCCCACAGTTCCCCCAAATGATCCCTCCTGGGGTCACACTGGCCT
Source organism: Smutsia gigantea (assembly GCA_032199065.1). NCBI lineage: Eukaryota > Metazoa > Chordata > Mammalia > Pholidota > Manidae > Smutsia > Smutsia gigantea. Next base: position 30,008 of record JAVSCE010017488.1, read on the forward strand.
AAGGTTGGGACCCTGAATCCTTTCCATTGAGTCCCACCCTCTGCTCTTGCCTGGCAGTGTCCCCAGTAAAAGGCGCCCCCTCATCTTTCTGTCCCCCCTTTATGTGCATCCCAGTTCCTCCCTTGTTCTCCACCTGACTTTTACAGGCCTCTCTGGTCTTGCCCTCCTTGTGCTCATTATACCTGTGTGACTCGTCTGGCAGCCTATCACACATCACATGTGTAAGTGACACCTTATAATTGATTCTAACAACGAGGATCGTTGAATGAACACCGTATTTACTATTAGTCAGCATCACCAAAGAGCGATGGCAAATTTCTACTAAATGTCTCTACTCCTCCTTCTTGGAAGTCTTGCCTTCCCTATTCCCTATTCTGTTTGTGACAAGCCCATTTCCTCTTTATAGACACTTCCCTGAGGAAGCAATGGCCTTCCCCCATGCAAAACTTCATTTTCTGCTACATTTATGTCCCCACCATCCTTTGTTGAGGATTCCCTGAGCTGGACACCTGCAGGTAGGAAAGGAGGTTCAGGTCCCCACACCTAAGCACTGCCCCTTGAGGGGCAGGCAGCCAGGAGAGCCCTCTCAGCAAGCCCCGCATTCTGAAACTTCCCTCCATTCTTCTCAGGACTTAGAAAGTGGAGGGAAGTGGGAAAGTATACAGCATCTGGCTCCCAAACACTACACTCAGCCGTGTGGGTGTACAAGCTCCATTCACCTGGCTCTCCTGGGAAGTAAAGCTCCAGGTCTTGTGCAGGCTGACCTCAGAGACCTGCAGCAAAAGGAGGGCCTGGAGCAAATTCCATGAGCAGCTCTGAGACTGGGCACTGTTCAGGGCTCCTCCAGGCCCCTTGAGTTGCCACACCCACTGATCATCATAGTGTCTGCCACCCAGCGCCCAGACCCCACACAGTGGGTGAGGACCAGCTCCAGACTCCTGCTGCTCACTCAGATCCTGCCTCTCCCAGCCTGTTTCATCATCTCAAATATGGGGACGATACCATCTCCCTCACTGAGCTATTACAGAACTAACTGACCACTGAGCATAGGGGAGGCCCTGAGCAGAGTGCCTGCAGAGTAAACACTCACAACTTTGTGAAATGAATTGCATGGACAATATATAGCCTAACTCCACTTTGTCCTAGACCATAAGCCCTTCATCAGGGTGCTCAGCACAACAGGGGGCCCACAGTAAATATTTGTGCAATAACTGAATTCAAATCATGTGAGAGGCAAGAGCTAACATTCTTTGTGTGATGTGGAAGTGTTGTATGTGATCTGTGACCTCATTAAGTCTTTAATAAGGAAGTTCTCTCCAGTTTACAAAGAAACCGAGGTAGAAAGGAAATTAAGTCCTGCAGCTACTTAGAGACGGAGTGAAGATATGAACCCCAAACGGCTGGTTGGAAAAATGAGGCTTTCCCAAGGACTTCTCAGCCAGGTGCTGAAACAGAGGGAGGGGTGTCCCCCGGACCCCAGAGCAGCCAAGGCACCAAGGGGGCACGGGTCGAGGCTCTGGGGGTCCCAGGTGTTCCTGGCATCACAGGCTGGGCTTCTCCCTCTGCAGGGTTTGTTCCCGCCTCATCAGTCGGCCAGAAGGAAATGCCAGCCAAGAATGCTATGACGACAGGCTGCTGAGTTCCCACAAAGGCTTGGGCATACCAGGGACCTGGATTCGGTAGAGGCCAAGACTCTTAGGAGTCTCAGCTGAGCAGGAGGCAGCACTGGATGGGGTGGATAGAGAATGTAGTCTGACTCTGAGGCCACTGCTCCTGGGGTGTGGCAGGAACCAGCTTCCCTGGGGAGGGGCTTGAGACCAGCAGGGGTCCTTGGAGCTTCTGTGCCCCTCCAATGGCTTTTCCCCAAAGCCCATTCCTCTGACCCACCTGTTCCCTCTCCCTACCTTCCCCCAAAGCCATCCTCAGCACAGCGTTGCTACTGGCCAGAAGAAGCAGAGAAGGAAGGGTAAAGCCATCCACTTTGGCACTTTGGTACTAATACCCAGAAAGATAATTGTTAATGCCCAGCCACGAGATTAGTGGCTGTGGTCACACATCTGCTCCCTTGCTCTACACCACTCTGCCCTACAGTCGAGCTGGCTGGGTTGATAACCCTTTGGGCTTAACCTCCTGCCCCCACATAGGTACTCAGTGCAGGCCAGGGAGAGGAAACTTTTCTGCTCTTCTCAGACCTGGGTAACTGCGAAATGCAGGGCCCCTGGCAGTCACCCAACCCCTAAGCTTTGCATTGTTTGAGCCTCTCCAACCAGGACCTGTTCTGGGGCCACCTGTGCTCAGAGCAGCAGCAGCCAAGACCTTGTGAAGAAGTGGGGAGAGGGGGAGGCATGGGGCAGTGTCCTGCAGAGACGGAACCATCAGGCCGTGGCCTCCCCAAGCGCAGTGAGGAAGTCCTTTGTAGCCCCTGCATGTACGACATTGTGTAGCACATAGTAGCCTGCCAGGTATTATTAAGCATTTTGTGCCAGGTGCTGCTGTAAGCCCTACACAACATTAACCCATTTAATCTCACATGCAATTTATACTTAAGTACCTATGTTATGCCCATCCTACATAGGAGGAAACTGAGGCACAAAGAAAAATTAATTGCTTCAAGTCACACAGGCACTACACCTACAGTGACAATTCAAACTCAGCTAGTCTGACTCCAGTACTCTCAATACGCTCAAGAAATAGTTGCTTATACTTTGAAAGAATGACCAAGCCTTCCAAAATTCCCAAGAGGGTGATTGCTGCTTTTCTCCAGCTTCCCTTAGCCATCACAAGGCAAAATAACCACCACCACCCCACCCCCAAGGATGTGGTAGCAGTCAGAGGGGGGTGTGTCGCACAAGAGGGAGAAAAGCAATTGGCCTGGGTTTTACATTGATAAGTGGCTTTAGATTAGACTTGATGATATGCACTAATAGTATTTTAAAGATATTTAACCTTGTTGCTTTAACAGGACCCTAAATACCACACCTTCATAATACATTTCTATTTCTATTTATGATATTTAAAAATAATCCAGTAATTAACTTTAACTTATTAATTCTTTTGAAAGTATTGGGGGTAAAAGGGCTAGTAAATAAAACTATATATCTTAAACAGATTGCAGTCCTTTGCAGTCCTCATTTTGTACTCTTATTTGTGCACTTAGTTCATTGGGATGTCCTGACCGTGCCCTGTGGATACTGCCTTTCTGTCCCCAGGGTGAAAGTGGGGCCACTAGAGTAGGGAAAGTGGGATGAAGCTGGCTGAAATGGTATTGAAAGTTATTCCAAATCACTGATCCCGAGAAGCTATTTTCTTCATTAAACTGAATCCAGGCTATTTTGGTGTTGGCTTTGCGTGTAACAGCAATAATCCAGACCACAGCCCTCCCACCCCTGGGACCTGTTTCAGTAACATGGTTGAGTGATTTGGGGTGTGGAAGGGGCAATCGGTTTAACATTCAAACCTTCCACAAAGCATGCCCTTCTTGCCACCAGTCTCCAACATTATAAAAATAGAGAGAAGAGATCATTATCAGCAGGTTGGCTGGCACAGCGGAGAGGTTCAAACACTCCTAACAGTCTGAAACAATGGTCACTCTTATGAGGCACCACTTTTTCAGGAATACCCAACAAAGACCACATTAAAAGAACTCTAGCACAGAAATGGGGGGAAAGGAAGAAAAACAAACAGGGCTGGAGCAGCAGAGCCACAGAAATCTCTTAATGAACCTAAACAGGATGGAGAGGGGATTCCAAGTGAAGAGATCTACAAGCTGCCTCCTTGCCAAGGAAAATGCTTCACCTCAGTGTCAGCTGCCCATGGCAGGCACCTGCCCCAGGGAATCTGGTGACTGCATTAACTCCTGTCCGTGTGCCACCTTCTTTCCTGGAGAAGCTCAGCCCAACAGCACCTGCACTCATCTCCTTGTAAGCCGTTTCCCAGCCCGCTCGCCCGGTAGCCTCTGAATCTGAAAACACCAGAAAACTGTGGGCTCTGTTCTCCCAAGCCAGGCTGAAGGACAGACCCTTTGCTGATCTGATGATCACAGCAAACTAGGACTGTGTGGAGCAGTCACGTTAGATAACTGTGCAAACAGGAATGGTAGCACATGGAAGTCCCACCTGGGGACATCGCATCACTGGACTGCCACACAAACATAGAATTTTCAGCACAGGGGAGACTCCGAAATGACTCTTAGGTCATACAGCTAGTTAGTGAACAAAAATAGAGCCCAGTGGTACCTTCCATTCTACCATTTTTCTTCCCCAAACCACGAATCCCAAAACATCTATAACTTTAGAGTCCCCAGTGTGGCTGGTTAATAACACGGCCAGCAGCAATAGCTGGGTCCTGATAACAGCAATAGCTACAACATTAAGAAAAAAGTCTGTAAATTTGGGGGAGGTGTATTATTTTTTTCCTTCTTCAGCCCAAAGCCAGCCAGGTTCTTTGAGGTCAGCATGGAGGGATATGTCAAAGAATTAATTAGAAGACAGTTAAGGTTCTTTCGAGAGCGAGAAGGGAGAAGGAGGCGCCCTGGCCCCAGCGGCGGTACTCACCAGCGCTCCCGCGCAGGTAAAGGGCCCAAGGAGGCACCCAGGTGGAGCGCGGCGGCCCGGGTATATATAGCCGAGGTGTTGGGCAAAAAGGCCCCCGGCAGCTGCTGTCATCACGCCCCTCGCACATTCCAGGACCGCCCGCCGCCGCCACTGCCGGGGCACTGCCTACCTGCCGGCTTAACCAGCCGATCGTGACCTTGACCCCTGAGCGGAGAAAGGTAGACAGAGCGCGGGGCGGTGAGAGCCGGAACCCAAGGCCTCTCCTCCTGTGCCGGGCTGGCGCGCGCCCACCCCGTCCCGACGCGGGACCCCCGCGAACCCAGCAAGCCGGGTCGGGAGGGCTCCCCGTCCCCTGCTCTCCTCCTCGACTACCTGAATCTCCTAGTTTAGCCCCTCCGTGGCTGAAGAAGTCAGAGACATTGAAATACAGATAAAAGCCAACTGGAAACGCAGGGACAAATCTTCCTAAAACAAAGCCAGGATTTTTCCACCTTATCAGCCTTTAGGGTGCTTTCTGCCCTAGGAGCCTGGCCTCAGCAGTTAGACACTTGGCCGGCTGCAGCCCTGGGTCTGCAATGGGCCAGAGCTGGATTTGCCAGGCTGAGGAATGGGTAGGGGGGCCCACTCCCCTCCAGGAGACCTGCTCCCCAACAGCTTGGTGGGGCTTCACAAACCAGGGCCCTCTTTCCCTTTCTGCTCTGCCCTGTGTGCTCCTGTGTGGCCGCACAGCTTTCCCCATCCTGGCTGGGAAGACCTACCTCCGGGAGAGCTCATCATGACGTTTGTCATAAGAGCCACCCAGTTCTGTGCAGGGTGGACCTTCCCCAAGCCCACAGAAACACCTTGCCTGGGTTGAGAGTAGCCCCTTTCTAGTTAAGGCTAGGAGGTAAGGGGCATGACAGAAGGTTACTCAGGGCTTGCTGAGTAGGGATGTAACCTAGTCCTACTCCCAAACCCAGGCCCTTTCCCTCTGCCACGCAGCCCTGGCTTTAGAGCTGAGGGGAGTGAGCCTTGGTGAGCTCACGGAGTGCCCGGCTGCCCACAACTCAGGGTGGAAGTGCCCTGTTGGAACCAGGCTGATTTCATTTCCAAACCAAGAGCTCTCACCACCATCAGAGGGAAGAAGTCAGGAGAGCTGCCTCTGGAACCCACGGCCCAGGCTGTCTGCGGGGCTGAGTTAGTTTGCTGGTGGTTATACACACTGACTCTGGGGTCAGAGTGTCTGAGGTCAGTTTCCTGCTCAGCCCCTTGCTTTCCCTGCCTTTATTTGCTCGTGTGTAAAATGAGAATAATGGCCCCTATCTGTTAGAGTACAATGAGCTAAATTATTTATCACATATCATATAAATATTTAGTACATAGAACATAACCTGTGGTACATGAGTACTTCATACATGCTAACCATTTTGGTTTTCACACAGAACCTCTGGAGTCGGGAGATGGGTGGGAAGCTTTGATTAGACTCATCTGGAAACTAGGCACTCTGAGGTCATTAGTCCACAGCCTCAGATGCTGGTCACATCAGTGAAAGGGCCACGACATTGTTTGGAAAGTGGGCATAGAAATGAAACCAATCCAAGCCATTCTTATTAGGGGGATAATGGTTTTCCTGGTGGGTGTTGGACTTAAAAACCAGCCCTTGGAGACGGTGATCAACCAGCACCTTTCCTTGGAGTGACTTGTAAGCAGAGTTCTGGGTGACACGGATCCCCAGGGCATGTGTTCATTGAACTCAGCTCCACCTCCAGCTGTAGAGGGGATTCAGACACCACTTCAGGGGTTCACAGGGCCTGGCCTTAATTGGACATTCATCCCCAGAAGTCTTCTCCCAGTAAACGTGGGCTTTCATGTGGGGACAGATCTGCCTTCACATTGCCTTTCTATCACTCCAAACAAGGAGCATAGACAGATTGAAATTTCAAAAGTCTGGAAAAAAGATTTCCCTTTTATGTTTCAACTGAAAAGGCAAAAGGCTGGTTCAATCAGACCTTTTTTTTGTTGTTTAAATGTGCATGGGTCATGGTAACAGATCAGGGACATTTGTTTGATTTTAGGTTTGAATTGTAGATTTCTATATTACTTTTTGTACAATGTGTGGAGGAAATGTAGATGGTGTGGGACAGAGACTCTAGGACTTCTCCTTTTAGGGGAACACAGTCCTTGCAGCTGAATAGTTTCCTATCTTCATTCCATCTCAGATACAGAACACTATCACCATTTAGTACTTTAAAACACAGCCTATGTTTACACACTAACTTCTAAAGTACCTTCATTCAGCACATTTTTGTGCATGTTGTTGTCCTATAAGGTAAAATAGATGGGATTAAATGGTATCATTGTGAAATTGAGGCCCACCCAGAGGCCATACACTGGCTGCCCAAGCTACAAAACTAGGAGCTAGTATAGGCTCACATGCCTTACTGGGCCCCTGGGGCCGGGCGTGTTTCAGAATTTAGAACTTTCATTTTTAGAAAGTATTATGTAGACACTCCACTGGAACCTGGATAGTGCCCTGTAATCAAACTCATTGATATTTTTGCAGCAAAAATGTATAAATATTGAAAGTGGAATAAATTTAAGTATATATGATCAATTCGGTTTAGGGTGTGGCACTGAATGAGTTTTAAAATTACAGATTACATATCGTGACTGCTCTCTGAGTGCTTACCCTATGCAAATACCGTTCTAATCTTTAATCCTAATACTACTACAAGCTAGATACATAGGCCAGGAAACAGGGGTCCCAGAACTTCTAAGTGGCAGTGTTAGGACCTTAACCCATTTACCAATTTCACCCACGCAATCAGCAAATTCTTTGCTACTTTCTTGCCTCCTTTTCCTCATTGGGATATGTGGGTGCCCAAAGGACTTCTATGATGAGCAGAATGAAAGAGAGAACCCAGGGACGTATTTGGGCCCTCGGTTTACAACAACATGCAGAACAGTAGTAAAGATAATCTGAAATAAACAGATATCCCAAAGGGAACAAATTTAACTTGACCCTTTACCTAACATACCCTACACACAAAAGAACTTATCTAAATAAATGCAGAAGCCAAAATAACAGGATTTCTAGAAGACAATAGAGACAAATGTTCATGAAGTCTGGATAGGGATAGGCTTTTTAAATAGGAGACAAGATGCATTAAGCATATAAGGAAAAGGCACTTTTAAGAGAGTGAAAAGGGACCCCAGAGTGGAAGGAGAGATTCAGAACACACAGTTGACCAAGAGATTATTCTGGAATACGTAAAGAATACCTTCTAGAACCAGAACAAAATCCAGTTGAAAAGTGATCAAGAGACTAGAACAGGCACTTCACAAATGAGGATAGTTAATAAACACATTAACAGGTGCTCTGTATCACAGCTGAGGGAAATGCAAATTAAAACACCGTGAGATTCAAGCCCAGTGTATATATGCCCACTCCTGAGCATATGGCCAAGAGAAACATGAGCATATGTTCACAAAAGACACACACAAAATTGCCCAGAGCAGCACACACAGTACATCAGTGAAAATGAACTATTTACTTTTTGCTTCATGGAATTGAATGGATAGGTGTCATTTCACAAACATGTTAAGTTAAAAGGGTTTGTGTACGTCTACTGTTTGATTCCACTTGTGTAAAGCTCCCAAACCAGCCAAACTAAACCATAGTGTTCAGGAATGCATGCACAGGTGGTAAACCTGAGAAGAAGCAAGGATGTTCCCATGGAGTTCAGGTAGGGGTGAGACGGAGGAGATATGGGGACCTGAGGAGCTGACACTGTTCTCCTTCTTGGTTGTGGCCCTTGGCTTTGAGATAAACCCTTGAGTAGTACTAACCCTATGTATTGTTTTTCTATGACTATCTCACAATTAGAAGGTTAAAAACCATTAGTGGTATTGGAGAGGCGTGTGGGGAAGAAGGTAGGCTCTCGTTGTAGCACCGAATTTGAGTCCTTTTGAGGACTGAGTGTGAGCCACTTACTGGCTCTGTCACCTAAATGTTTCCCATAATCCTCAGCCTCACACTTATACATGGCTAGCTCTGTCCCAGAGTTTAACCAATTACATGATAAACTTATAAAATAAAACACACACGACTCTCCTGCCGGGAGCAAACTGAATGCAATGAGCTCCTGATGCCTTATGAGCATTTCACAAAATCCAGTGACAATCTCAAATACCTTAAGTGCCTCAGAACTGTTTTTCTATCCTAAATAGGCTCAGACAGCTACATTTTAAAACTTCTCCTTTGTGTCTGTGTGTATGGATGTATGTATGTGTGTGTGTATATATATATATATATATATATATATATATTTTTTTTTTTTTTCAGTGTTCTGCTTCTCCCCTTGCTGTAGAGTATTAGCACCTGGTCCTTTACAGACACTGAGCTATCTCTGTAACTATACGCAGCAATAACTCCCCTGCTTTATCCATCAGCTATAATATTGTTATTTCTAACCTGCTGTGGATTAACATAATAGCTCACGTCATTTATCCATTTAACTAACAGTCATTAAAATGGCATATAAAACAATAGTAAGCCTGAACGTTATGATGAGTCTATTTATGTGCATCTTTTACCACCTCGACTTCACATTTCTTTGAACAGAATCTTTTACTTACTACATAGTCCTGGGCTAGATTCGAAATAGTTGATGCCATTGGCACTAACCCCCACTTCACAAGGGCATCCCGTATTAGGAATAAGACCAGTAAGTTGGTGCCACACACAGGGCCTGGGGTAACTGGTACAGACAGGATTGTCACCTGGGCCTCAGCCTATGTGGTGTCCAGGAGTCCAGTCCAGAGAACGAGGTGGTTTCCACCCATTCTGGCCTTCTTTCTCCCTCTATCACTCATTCCTACCCCAGGGCCTTCGTTCATGCCATCGCCCTGCCTGGAACAATTTCCAGGTCTTATAAATGAACACTCTTGATTCAGGAATCAGAACTTCACTGAGCATTTCCCTTGCCTGCAGCCATTGTCACCCTATTTTTATTTCTTTCATGCATTGTTGTATAACCTTTTCTTTCAACAAACTTCCCAATAATATGGTTTCTCCCTGGGTTGGGGGATTGGGACTTGGGGTCCTATGCCCCGCTAGATATTTCACTTTTGAATTAAACATTTTAATCAAGGGCATTTGAAGTTATTAGCATATATGACTTTTTCAATTAACTAAAATCAAAGGATCATAAAATGATTTGAAGTTAAGGAGGAACTCACAGCTGGGAACTTACGTCTGAACACCATTCTGGTTGCTTGAATCTTCCTTCCTTTCTCTCTTGTGTCTGGGTCCCACAGGCTTGGGGAGAGATGCCAGAGGAAGAGGTGTGAGTGGTTCCAACCACCCCGCCCACCCAGATCTCTCCATGGCCCTTTAGGGTATCTCATATTTCCATCATATGCCACCAGCTAAAGAGAAGGGGAAAGTTACAAAACCCCATGTGGATGGAGTTATGGGATAAAAGGGTGTGTGTATCATTACCGGGGCAATGCTGACAGCATGACAATAGTGTGTAAAAATGGGGTTGTACTCTGCTTTAGTTCCAAGCCTGCCCAATGAACCTCCTCCAAGAGTATTTTGTGTTCAGATGTTCCTAAAGATAATGCATGTGGTGGCAAACAATTGGAAAGCATTTAAGTGAATATAAAAGAACTTCAAGGTTCACAACCTTTCCACATGGAGATATGTTATGCTGTAATGTTGGCCAAACAATATACTTACTGTTTCCATACCTTCATTAAAAAATTGTCATATCAAGCCAACCATAAGCCAGTGGGTACCACTGAAAATAACTATGCAGATAATAACTATGGATAGAAAAATGATTGGATGATATAACAATCTTAACAGGGATGGTCTGAGGATGAGATTTAGTATTTTACTGTTTTATCTCCATGCCTACTCATTTGGAAACTAGAGAAGATTTTTAATTTTCATGCATCCATTTAGTTTTCTCACTCATTGGCTGGACAAGCCACATGATCTGAGCCTCCAATTTCTCACCTGATAAATGGGGGCAACATGTAGACCTGCCTTACCTAACTCATAGGTGATGAAAATTTAGTAAAATAACATAAGGGCATTGTAACTGTATAAAGAGCTACACAAATGCATGCTAGTCAGACTGTATTAGCATACCATACATACGCCCATATTGTTAAGTCAAATATGTAGAAAACACGGTAACCACAGTAGACCATGCATTCGTGCACTGACATGTGTATTCGTGCAGTGACAAGGATTAGGAATTACATGTAGGACTTTCTGTCAGCTCTATGTCTATTTGTTTTGCCTGAAAAGCTGCTGAAATGCATGGTAAATTTAAAGTAATACTGATTCTGTCCCTTTTGGGGTACCTATTCTCATGCATATAAATAGTCTAAAAGGACTTAAGCCAAGGTTATGGGGAGGCCTGGCCTGTGCCAGGGTGACACTGTTCTTTCTCTTTCCCTGGAAGTGCTTCTGCATTAACCCACCCTGTTATCCCCACACACTTTACTGTTGTCAGGCAGCTGTGTCTGGGGAGGACTCACACTGAGCATTAGGTAAAACTCCAACCTGGAGGAAGAAGACTTCTTGACTCAGACTGAGAAAGAATTCTTGCTCAGGTTGGAAGAGTGTAGGTGAGGAAGGAATTCATTAAAGGGAGAGTAGCAGCAAATGGCAGCAGCCATGCAGGAAGCAGAGAACAGAAAGAGCAGAGGGGGGGAAATATAACTGAACTCCTGCTCAGCTTAGGGCAAATCCCTTGCCAACTCCTGAAGCCAGGATCACCTGGTGTCCAGTGTAGGCCTGAATCTGTGGGGCATGGGAATTAAGCCCCTACCACCCCCAGATTTGGGGGAGCCACAGGGCATTGGATGGAGTGATAATATGTTCTGAGAACTTCCCAAAGGTAAAGAAAGGAGATTCTTGGGCAGGCTACTAAAGAGCACGATCATACAGCTGCAGTCCCGTTCGGGTCACCCAGGCGATGGGAACTTGCAAGCCCCAATCAAAGATTTCAATAGCCCATCACTACTTGTGTGAAGTAGAACAGAGACTGAAGATTTTTACTTAAGTCTAGAAAAATGAATGAAATATCAGTGTCACAAAGATGCTTACTACTACTGGAAGAGTGCACAGTTAAAACAGTAAGCTGAGCAGTGAGAAGTCTTTAAGCACGCACTGGGAGAAAGGGGAGTGTGGGCAACCCCAGAGATGAGGCGCACTTGAGGGCCTAGGGTTCTGTCTTTTAAGGCTTTCAAGAATGGGGCACAGGACAGGGCAGGGGTGGGAGGTGGGGGAGTGGCATAGGCTTGACATGTGGTCTCATGATGTCTGTCTCCAGTAAGAGAGATTATGTCACCACCCATAATCTGTCCTCTAGATATTCTGTCAGATAAGCTTAATACTAGGAATTTCTTGATCCTGTTCTTCTCCAAGATAGTGGTTACCCTCAAGCAGTGGAACATATCATTTAGGACTACTTGCCCTGCCTCAAGATAGGGTCGGTTATGGGCTAATTACCCTAAAATATGTTAGGAATCTTACTTCCTAACTCGGTTTTTTTCAAATGGAATCATAGCCTTAAAATGGAGTCCCTCCTGTTTTGACTGTACTATTTATATCTTGGCATTTTCATCATAGGCATGAAAAATTAATCATGATGCTTGCCCCATGTCCGTGCCCTACCTTAAAAGCACTCCTGCCTCAGCACAAATGTGCCTCCAGTTTATGGCATTTAAATCACCAGGCTACTGGCTAACAGTTGGTGTTAGGGCACCAGTGGAGGACTAGGGGAAACAGAGACCTGTGCCATCACCCAGGGCCCCACACCTGAGTAAGGCCTCAGGCCGCCCACCGTAAGCCCCTGCTCCCAGCCACTCACTGCCCGCTGGCACTGCCCGGTTGGCTGACCCAGACATCAGGGCACTGGACCCCTTCCACATCCAGCACAAGGAGGTCAGAGGAAGAACTGAATTACAGGTGTCCTCTCATTAAGCAGGGTAGAGGAAGCACTGAGAGACAAATGGACCCTGGGAATCATTGCCCAGGAGGCCCTGCCCAGTAGACAAAAGGTCACCTGCCCCACTAGGAGCCTGGGAGTTGTTCTATTTCTGCCCATGGGGATGGGCAGGCAGGAAATGTCTCCTGTAGGTCCAGCCCTGGGGTAGGCTCCAGAAATTTGGGTAAAGGCACAGTGTGCAATGGGGCAGATCAGGTGTGGCTGCCACGGAACTAGCTCCCTTTCCTCTGGAGTCTGGGTCAGATGCTACGAGCTCAGGAGGCCCCCTGTACCCAGCAAACAGGACCAAAGGTCCCGGGTCAGCACAGGCCCCAAGCCACTTGGTGCAGTGACTGCATGTGCATCACCCAGGCCACTGTGCTAGGTTGGTGGATGCACAATGACCAAGACCCAAACCCTGACCTCAGGGGGTCCCCAGCCAAAGAGGAGGAGGTGAAAGAGCTGCAACAGACGACTGGTGGAGGGGAGAAGGGCACAGACCAGGATGGCCCTGCAGGCGGCCTCCCCACGGCCTCATCATGCAGGCCTGGGCCTCACCCCTGGCTGCACAACAGAACCCTGGTGATTTAAATGCCAGCTCTGTCCAGGCCCCACTCTCCCAGGGCTGCCAAGGTCATGGCTGGGTTGGCCCAAAGTTTCCCAGGTGACCCTCCTGTGCAATCAGCTTATGACCTGGAGGATTTTCAACTGGGAAGAGACATGGTTGGATTTGTCTTTTGAGGCCAATTTGGCAGCCCGTGTGAGACTCAGACAAGGAGGGTTAGGCAGGAGTCAGGGAGGCAGGTGAGGGGCTGCAGAGTAAGGAACCCTTCAGTTGTTCAGTTTTAAGGGGCCTGCAGCCACCTGCCCAAGGGACATCCAGGGAGAAGAAAAGAAAAGGAAGAGGAGGGGTCCTTGCCATCTGGTCCATGCTCTGCAGAAGGGGAAACTGAGGCTCAGAGCGAGGACTTAGGTAAACAAGCCAGGCTCCTTGACTCCTCTCCACTCTCACTGCACAAACAGCTCTGAGATCAAACCACTTTTATCTTTGTTAATGTCTCAGGCAAATATTTGAGAGAGGTGAGGAAATGAGCTTCTCAGGAACAAGCTGAATGTGAGGAGTCATGTGCCACTTAGCTGTGAGGGCGGGGTCTTCATCCTAACTAGGTGCATAGCTCCCGGGGAAGGCGGCAGTGGTGCAGGAGAGGTCATTTGCAAACCTTTCTCCAGGTGAGAAAGCTTAAGGACTCCACTTCCCAGCCTCCCTTGCAGTTTGGGGTGCCGCCGTATGCAGTTCTGGACAAATGATGTTTCCTTGAGGGCTAAGGGAGGCTGGTCTTGCTGAATACAAGAGGAGGCCTTTAGCCCTTCTGCATTCTTCTTTCCTGAAACTTGGAAGTGATTCAGCAGGACAAGAACTATGTGGATGAGGGCTGTAACAGATTCTTGGTGTTTGTGACTGAGAACATTTCCAGCTGGTTGTATTAATTTCCTGTGGCTCTTACAACAAATTGTTATAAACTGGGTGGCTGAAAACAACAGAGAGGTGGTCTCTTACAGCTCCAGAAGCCACAAGTCCAAGATCTAGGGTCAGCAGTGTTGGTTTCCCCTTGGGCCTCAGAGAGACTCTGTTCTCTGTCTCCTAGCTTCTGGTGGTTGCCTCAGATCCCTGGAGTTCCTTGGCCTGCAACTGCATAACTCCAACTTCTGCCTCTGTTGTCTCATGGCCTTCTTCCTTCTGCATCTCTGTCTCTTCTTAAGACACCAGTCATATTGGATAGGGGCCCACTCTATTCCAGCATGACCTCATCATTACTTAGTGTATTTGTAATAACCTTATTTCCAGATAAGTTCACATTCTGCAGTTCTGGGAAGGACCTGAATTTGGGGGGCCACTATTCAACCCAGTACATACATTGGTGCAGGGCTCAATGAAACCATCTACAGCTTGACAGTCAACAGCCTGACATGGTGGAAAGCTTCAGGTGGACTTCAGTTTGATTCCTGCCTTTGTCTTTTATTTGCTCTGTAACACCTTAGACAAGCTCTATAACCTGTCAGGGACTGATTTCTTATGAAGTGGTCCAGGTAGTACCCCTCAGAAGTGGGGAGAAGACCTCCAGGTCATCTACAGGGTTGAGTGCAGGGGACCTTGCAGAGCCCCTGGTGGGGCGCCAGGAACCTGCCATGCTCCCAGCTCTGTTCCGTGCTCGCCCGTCTCTCCTTCCACATGTCCCAGCTGCCTGTGTCTGGCTCTCCCAGTAGTTAAGGACACTGAGGAGTAAATCATGACTGTACAGGGTGGCAAGTGACATGCCGGAGGCCTGCAGAAGTCCCATAGAGGGGCTAACTCAGCCAGGAAGATCAGGACGGAAGGCTTCTTCAAGAAGCGGCACTTAACATCGGACTGGACAAGACCGAGGGGATTATTTAGACAAGTGGTCTTCAAAGTGTGGTCCCCTAGCCAGCGGCATCAGTGTCCTCTGGATCAGAGGAGTCAGGGGCAGGGTCCCCACCCACAAGGGAGGCTGGGGAATGGAGTGGACAAGCCTTCCAGGTAATTCCAAAGCACACCCCAGTGTGAGAACCACTTACCTAGACGAAGGGAGGGTATTCTCACCATGGGGGGGTTGGCCTTTGCAAAGCACTGGAGCTGCGAGAGTGGGGCACTTTTGCAGCCCGGAGCCGACATGTGGCTCAAGCTATGGGGATCTTGGGGGAAGGTGGGGAAGCTGGGCATGGACAGGAGAGCAGGGTGAGGAATTGGGGGTTCCCTTTAAGCTGGAGGTCTGCGATTCTCGCCTCTCGGAGCTGAGCTGCAGGAGGGATGGCTTTGGTGATGGCAGTGAAATATTAGGTAATGGCAAAGGGCCTTGACAGAGGAAAAAAGCCAGCCCTCTCCAAGAAGATGCAAGTGTGACGGGATACCTGCCATCCCTGCGGGCTTGACATCCTGCAGCCCCAGAGCCTTACTGTGGACCCCTCCCAAGGCCACACCTTCCTAAGCTTTACTGACTTTTCTTTTGTGAGTCTAGGCTTCCAGGTGACAGGGTATTGGAAACCCCATGACAGTTTGCTCAGAGTAAAAGTCCAGGCTGGCTGAGGCAGACTGGGCTCAGGACACCTTTCCCCCTGTTAAAACCCAGGCCTGACTCCACACTATGTGACATCCTTCAAATGTCTCCGCTCACTGGTCCTCCTGACGCTAGCATGAATTCTGCCCCACAATCTTCATTTGAAGCAGCAGCACATGGGAGTCCTGGGAAGCGTGCGGGGGGCAGCAGGAGCCTGGCTCCTGCCGTGGGTGCAGGTCATTCGCCTCAGGGCAGGGAACGTGGGGTCTACCTGGCATTGGTCCCGCTGGGCCACTGACCTCCTGAGCGACCTGGTGAGTCCCTTCTCCACTGTACGAGTACTTTCCTCACCTGTAAAATGAGAAGGTCAGATCAGGACACCTCTTGGACCCTGAATTCCCTCCTCCCACGTCCTCAAGCCAAGGTTCTCATATCCCTGGTAAGCAGTGTGTGTAGGCTGTGCTTGGACACCCAGGATTTTTAAAATATTTTTTTAGATTGAGAAACTAACAGGAATTTCCAAGCAGTAACAGGAACCCTTGTGGGGAACACTTGTGTTTCCATCCCAGGCCACCAGCCGTGTGGTTTGGGGCCCCAACCTGTGTAAGCTGACCCCATAGTCCCCTCCTGGGTGTGCTCTTGGGTGGGCACAGGGCCAAGCGGTTTGAGAGCAGTGAGGAACTGAGGCTGCGAGGTGGAGAGAGAGAGGCCGTGCCCTGGCTTCAGTCTGGTTAAGCTTAAGGTCAGCAAGCCCCGCCCTGGCCGCCTCTCCCCTGTACCACACTTCCCAGCCCCGCCAGGGCCAGGTGTCCCCAGCCCTCTGGGGAAGGGTAGGAGGAGGCAAGGCCAGGGCACAGGACTGGCCTTGAGTCTGGCTCTGCCCTGTACCTGCTGGGGACCTTGATGAGCCCAGGTTTCTCTCTGGGATGGGGGTGAAGTATTGCCCCAAGGGTAGCTGTGAGGAGAGACGGTTGTCACCCATAAGCTGCTTGCTGTGGTTCATGTTGTGTGTTATCTCAGCTAGGAGATGGCGGGGGGGCTGTTGTTTTGCCAAACACCAGTCTGGATGTTACTGTGAAGACATTTTTTAGACACGATTAAAATTTAAATCAGTGGACTTTGAGTAAAGCAGATGACCCTCCACAGTGTGGGTGGGCCACATCCAATCAGTTGAAGGCCTCGAGAGAAAAGAGTGAGGTTTCCAGAAGAGAAGGAATTCTGCCTCAAGTCTGCAACACAGAAACCCTGCCTGTCTCCATCCTGCCCACAGAATTTGACTCAAGACTGGGACATCAACTTTACCTGCCTCTCCAGACTGCTGTCCTGCCCCACAGGTTGAACTTGCCAAGCCCCCACAATCATGCGAGCCAATTCCTTGAAGTCTGTGTCTCTGTCTCTCTCTCTCTACATCTTCTTAAGGTGGAATCCAGACAATCTGACCACATTGGCTGTGTCTTCCTGCCAGAGCTGCACCTGCTTTGCCTAACACTGCACCTGTGCCCCCATGGCAGCTCTGCTTGCCCCTGGGCATTTGAGTTTTCCCAAGCTCTGGCCTGCTCCAGGCCCAGTTTAGCAAACATCTGGGAAGGAAAATCCTCCTGTTGGATCCTGGAGATAAAGAGAGAATCAAATCCGGCTCCTGCTCTGGAGGAGTTGTCGTGGTGCCCTGTCAGGGGGGGCAACCCCTCACAGTGGTGCAGATGGAGGGGAGCAGAGCAGGAGAGGCACAAGGAAGGCCTGGGGGTACCACGGGCCCTCACCTTCTCACCTTGGGACAGCAGAGCCAGGGGTGGGAAATGCTGCTCCCGGGAGAGCTGGGCTAGAGGGGCTGTCTTGGATCTGGGGCCAAGATGGGGCTTGCCCCTCCTCCTCTCGGAACAGAGGCTGGAGGTGCAGCCACTCCCCGTGGGGGCGGCCCTGGCAGCCGCAGAGAGTGAGAGCAGTGTGAGCAAGGCAGCACCGGGAGGGGCGGGGAGAAGACAATGATTTCCCACGGGTACCAGTGGTCACAAGCTCTGCAACCGCCAGTGCCATGACCCAGAGGGCTTCACTGTTGGCAGAGGTGTGTGGAGAGAAACTGTGCCACGACAGCACCCACCCAGCCCTGCCGGCTCTCTTTTAACTCCAGGTCACAGGTGTCACAGTAGAGGCAAAGGACCTGAATGTTTATGTGAAAACTGTTTTTAATTTTCATCTTTAATTTTTATTATTTTTTAATAAAAAATATATATGTTTATTATTTATTCACTTGTGTTTTGAATACAAGGAAATGTAAAAAAACAAAAAAGGACCATAACCTACCCACTCAGACAGCTTTCGGTGAGGTTGACAATAAAGTGGCTTTTGAGCAGGTTTGAAAAATTCCTGGAAGGCACATGATGGGACTGAAAACCTTTGCCATACCCAGCCCCCAGCCGCCCATTCTAGGGAACTACTAACAGTTGCTCTGAATCCTTCTGGAGCAATATTCTGCATGCCCCAGCTCCCGGGAGCCAGCACCTGGGGGGGTGGCAGTATGTGTCTGAATCCTCTCTAGGCTCACAGGAACCATCGCCAATCACCTCTGTTCTGCAGCCCTCCCAGCAAGTGCCCCACTTGAGCACCAGCCAGGCAGCTTCATTCTGCTTCTCTGGCCCTTTGGTGAGAGCATCTCCTCAACCTCCTTATGCCTACTTGTCCTTCGGGCCTTCCTCCAGAGCCTCTCTCTCTCCTGGCACTGGTTCCACAGCACTGACCTTTCAGAGGCCTGGTTGCTCCACAAGGCTGGAGTTAGGGGCCCAGTTCTCCTTGGAGTGCCCAGAGCCCGACCCAGGGCAGGGACCCCTTCCCTGAGACTGTGGATGGTGTTGGGACAGGGCTGGAGGCGGGGAGCCAGGAGGCTGGAGGCAGACAACAGCAGCCAGGGCTGAAGGGGCCATGGTCGAGGCAGAGGCGAGCATCCTATCAAATTCTGCAGCCCTGGCAGGCTTCAGGAGCTCTGGGCAGCTAGGTGAGGAAAGCTGGCTACTGTTGTCACAACTCAAAGTGTTTCCCCAGGTACATGCTTGTAAATATTTAAAACAAGTTTTCTTGTTCCAGTGCTTCCCATGCTCCATCTTTGTGCTCCAGCTGCATATCTTGGCCTTCTTTTATATTTGATGACATCATTTCATCATCCAGCCAAAGGAGAATGTTTGCTTTTCTGGTTTTAAATAGATACCTTCAACCTCACAGTGCAAGCACGAGTTTACAACTGAACAGGTGTTTTGCTGGGTTGCATGAAGTGCTTTTTCTGAGTCTTTTGAGAACTTCCAGCTTTTTTCCTCCTCTAATCTGCCAATGGGGTGAATTGTATTAATGGACTTACTGAGGACTTCCTTAATGGACAGAGACCTTAGGGTCTGCCAAACCTAAAATGTGCTATCTGGCTTCTTACAGAAAACACTGGCTGAGCCCTGGCCTGGGGCATTTTTTTCCAACCAACCAGTTCTCCCAGCAGCTCTGGAATACAGGGCAGGGCTATCAGCCCCCTTTCTGATGAGGAAAGTAAGGCTCAGGAAGGTCTGTTGCCTCTGCCAGGGCCACACAGCTCATGGCTACAGGGGCCACGACTGCCACCTCACCTGCCAGAGTCTCCCCCACTCCAAGAGCCCTGTGTGAGTAGGGCTGGGAGGGCAGCAGGGACTGTGTTCTGGTGACCAGCTCTTCCCCTCCTCCAACAGCCAAATAAAACTTTAATATCACAGTAAAGAGACGCCTTGAGAGGGGCTGACTGGAGAATCCTAAGTTGACTAATGAAAAATCTGGGAAAATTTCAGACTGGTCACTGATGAGAACTCTGATTCCTTCTCTTGATGCAGTGGGACATGTGGGGTGACAGTCCTCTGAACAGACATCCATGGATAACTTAAGTAGAAAACATGGTTCATGAAAAAGGCTGTGCATCTGGCATCCCTCCCCAAAACTGGGCAAAGAAGGATCCAGAAGGCTTCACCTCCAGTCTATGCTCTTTAGGAAAAGCCTTGAGAAGCCCACTGCCTGGGTTCTGAACACGGGGCTATCCTGAGGGTGGCCCTTTCATGGAAAGTGGGGAGAATGGATTCATAGAGGCAGAATCTATACTGACAGGTGCTGCAGTCAAGTCAGGGCTCTGGGGCTCCACTGGCCCCATGACCTCTGTGCTGATTGTGGGCTGTACCCCCCAAACACCATCATGCTATGAGTGTACCTGCTGGGTAGTACTCGGGGCAGGTTACAGCCCAAGGCTGCTGAATGGCAGTCAGGTCCCTACACTGTCAGTGGGTGGCTGCCCAAGGGCTGTAGCTCTGGCACCACCAGGGGAGAACCAGCAGAGGGGCTGTGTGACCAGAAAGCCACAACTCTGCCTCCTGCATGCTTCCCAGGCCACCTCCCCTGGAGATCTTGGGGGAGCCAAGAATCATGGTTCACAACGTATTATCAACCAGCATAGAATTTTAGAATGAAGTAGGCTGCTCCAAGAGGGAGAGGTGTCCCAGAGGTCCTGGAGGCAGGCATAGGTGAGATAGGATAGGTTCCAGCCTTGAGTGGACAGGACTGTGCTGCGTCAGGAGTGCCTAAGCTGGGCTGGAGCTAAGGCTTTTAGCACCTGGGAGTTCTTGGGGGGAAGCAGGAAGGGTGCTAGGCACTGGAGAAGGGGCAGTTGGACTGTGATTAGAATGGTTCCAAAGGAAATATTGTAAAATGGAATGTCAGTCCTGATGCACCTTTGCTGGCTTCAGAGAGAACTGGAGGGAAGCTCACATGTTATCTGACAGCCAGTGGAGGCTGAAGCCAGTGGAGTCTAGCTGGGTGACAGGGAGGCATGGACCTCATGGACAGCCAGAGGGGGCAGGCTGCCCCGGGTGTGCCGGCCTGAATCATCCATCTGTCCTACTGCATCAGGTTGGTCCCATCTTTGTATCACACATCACCAAAGGAAGAAACCCTCTCTTGAGCTACCCTTCCAGTCACATAATTACTATACTCCACTCCACAACAGAAGTCCTTCAAAAGAGTTCTCCACATTTTTTCTACTTTTACCAACTTTCAGGTACAGTGGAGTTGCCCCATCAGATGAATCAACATGGGCAAAGGCTCCAAGACCATTATGAGCTCATCGTGGTGATGCTTCTGTGGAAGTAGCAATGAGGGAGTGATAAAGAAACGAAACTGGAAGATTGCAGATGTCTAGCTCCCTCTGCACTTTGTGGTCTATGGTCCAGGCTTTGGATTTTGTTCTAAAGGTCAAAAATTGGAGTGACAGCTGAATTCTCAACAATAGATGCCAGAAAGTCACTGAAAGAATATCTTAAAGGTATCAAGAGAGAACAATTTGTCAACCTAAAATTATATACCCAGCAAAATCATCTTCCAAGAAAAAGAGCATACAAAAACTGAGCAAGTTCACTGTCATTATTGCTCACAAAAGATAATTCTGAAACATGAATTTCAGGCGAAGGCTGAGGCCTCAGAGGGAAGGACTACATGCAAGAAATAATGGCAAGCAGAGATGTCAATAAACATATGGGTAAATATAAAGTGGATTAAATATAATGTTATTTCTCTTTTGTCAGGTAAAAAAATGACAGCATATCAGAAATTCTTAGATACTTGCGTATTTTACTAGAGTAGAGACATGATAAACTTTAAATTTTCATAAGCTACACACACGTTAAAATTTTGATGGTAATAATTGAAGGAACAGAAAAAGAGTTTACAACTTTTAAATCAGTAGGGAGGAGGAGAAAAAAGACATTTAAAAACAATCCATGATAATTAGCAGATGTAACGTTGGGGGGGCACGGGAAGGGCTGTACAACTCAGAGAAGACAAGTAGTGATTCTATAGCATCTCACTACGCTGATGGACAGTGACTGTAATGGGGTTGGTGGGGGGGACCTGATGAAGGGGGTAGTGTAATCACCCTAATATTGCACATGTAATTGTAGAATAATGATACCAAAATAAACTATTAAAAAAACAATCCATGATAAAGCAAGAAAGAAGGGGAAAAAAGGAAAATGGGAAAATGGAACAAGTCAAAATAAGATAGCGAAAATAAATTCAAATATATCAGCAACTACAATAAATACATAAGCATCAAATTCTCATGTCAAAAGGCAAAGATTGTTGACCTGGATAAAAAAAAAATCTAGATGTATATAGTATTAAAAGGAACACACTTAAAATATAAGGGCACAGAAAGACTCAAAATAAAATGACAGTAAATAATTACTAGGCACATACAAACCAAAAGAAAGCTAGGGTAGCTTACATTAGAAGCAGACAAGTATTACCAGAGACAGAGGGTCATGATATAGTGCTAAAAGTTTCAATTTAACAGGAAGAAAGGACATTTCTAAACTTGTATGTACTTAATTACATAGCTTCAAACTGTCTATATCAAAACTTGGCAGAATGATAAGGAGAAATGACAAATTCTCCTTAAAAAAAAAAACCCCAACAAGGTGAATTCAACAAGCTTCTCTAGGTGATTGGCAGCTCAAGCAGCTAGGAGGATTACTTTGCTAGACAGGGATGATTTAAGGCACCAAGTTAGGGAACTCTTCATTCATTCTTCTCTAATTCACAGAATATACATGAAACTGAGACTGTGGACATTACAGAAGGCAGGTGAAATGTGTGTGACTGACAGGACACTGAATAAATGATCAGACCATACACCCTGACCCAAGTTCAGGATGCCTCTGATTACCCAAGAATCATGTCAGGGGTTTTACTAAATGACCATTAAGAGAAAAATAAAAAAACGTTTCCATTTGTTCAGCAGCCTTTTTCCAATTGGGAAGAATGTCTCAAAGCCTTTATGGAACCAGGCATCTTCTGCTGCCTTAGGAGACTCTTAGTGCAAATACAGGACCCATTTGAAAATCCCAGTGTAGTAGATAATAAAATTAAATTCCAGAAGACTATGAAAGGGCCTGAGACACCTGTCCTCAAAGCTCTGCCTCAAGGGGTAGGGCTAAAATTGTCCAAGAGGTAGCTGGTTATTTTGTATGAACCTGAGACAGATGGAATGCCAAGGCCCAAGGAAGCACAAAGACAAGACAGTGCAAAACCATCATTTTCTGGTGGCCCAGAAGGAGGCAGGTACTTGCCCAAGGTCGTCGCTGTGAGAGCCAGCCTCCTGTGCCATTCACTGCCTGTTGTACCTCCAGCAGAGTCAGGAGTCCTTCCTCCCTCAGCTCTGGGCTCACACAGCAGATACTGCTATTGGGTCCCAAGGTGCAAATTTCACACTCTTGGCTGTCACCAGTTTACCGTCATGGTGCCCAAGATCCAAAACGCCTTCAGTTGCATGAGGAAACACCCAGATACACAGGCCTCAGCAGTTCCATACTGACAGATAATGGGGGCCCGCCAGTTGGCTGCCACAGTTCCAACACTGAGAGATGCCACAAGCAGGCACAAGGAGTTACAGCAAGGATGTGGGTCAGGTCCTCATTCCCCTTCTGTAGTTAACAGCAGCGATACCTCCACCCTCCCCTCACACCGTTGCCCACTCATTTTCCACAACCCTACAAGCAGTTCCTAAACCACGAATATGAATGTGTTGTTGAACTCCTCAAACCTTCCCGTGGTCCCCATTACTTTGCTTCTCAAGTTCTTGGCAAAACACCCTTAACCTCAAAGGCCCTTCCTACGCAAAGTGTGGTGCCTGCAGCAGGCCTTACTTGACTTGGGAGCTTATTAGAAATGCAGAGTATTGGGTCCTCAACCACAAGATTAGAATCTGAATTTTAATAAGACCCCAGGGGTTGAGATGTACTTTTAAGTTTGAACATCACTGCCCTAGGGACCCCGGACAGGGCCAGGATCAGCCCCAAGTGTGAGACTCCTTTAGCCAGTGGTTATGGCATTTTAAAAAGTAAGAAATATTTTTCTTGTCAAACATTTTTAAAAGTTGGTTATCCAGAATGCACCCACAGTTCCCCAGGCACCAGGGGACTCCACAGCACATTTTGGTACAGTTGAGAGCAAAATGACTCCAGCTGGGGAAGCACGGACACACAGCATCAAAGTTACATGAAGACCTCCGCAGCCATGCCTCCTTTCTCCCTCACTGCCTCCCGTCTCCTCCAAACACCCACAAACCCTCTCCTGCACATTCC
Source organism: Smutsia gigantea (assembly GCA_032199065.1). Lineage (NCBI taxonomy): Eukaryota > Metazoa > Chordata > Mammalia > Pholidota > Manidae > Smutsia > Smutsia gigantea. Next base: position 53,755 of record JAVSCE010017488.1, read on the forward strand.
ATTTCTACCTGCTGATGCACCTCCAGGGCCAGTTCAGGACCTGTTTCCTGTGCATAGGGGGTTGTTTGGGTCGCTCTGCTCTTCATGCTTCCAGGCCCATACCAAGAGTCCCTTGTTCTGAGAAGCATTCTCAAACCCCCTGACACTCGGGTGACTCCCTCCTCAGTGCTCTTGCCACGGTATAAACCCATGGTGTCCACACCTCTGCTTGCCTGCAGCAGTCCTGGTTTACACTGTGGTCCCAGACTGATTATGGCAGGACCACCTTTCACTTCCAAAAGTGCCCCAGTTTGTTTGGCAAATGATATGGGGACCCTACACAGGTGCTCAGGCCAGGAGATTCAGAACCATGGCAGAGCCCTGGCACGGCAACCTCCTCCTGGCCCTCAGCACACCTGCAGAATGCAGTCACACACTCCTGTGCCTGCAGCAGCCCCTCTGTCCCAAGCGCCCCCAACTGTCCAGGGGTTGCTTCCCCACTCTCATCCCTGCTCCACCTCCAACTGTCAATTTTCAACCCAGCAGCGGCCAGCCTCTTCATATGTGGTCAGATCCTGCCACTTGTCTGCTTCAACCTTCAAACCGCTTCCCAGGCCCCTCACAGTCGGAGCTGCTCCTCCCGACCATGCCATCTACCACCTGGGTCTAATGCCGCTCATCACAGTTTTGCCATGTGTGATCCTACCCACCCGGAGTACCCTCTCCCTAGATATTCCTGTGTATAGTCTACACATATGTCCTTGCTCAAATGTTACCTGACTATCCTAAACAGCAACACCACCCACTCTCAAACACCCTATCTTCCAACACCCCATGTCTGTTTTTCCTACAGAACTTGCTACCATCTGATACATATCATTTCTTTCCTGGCACTGTTCTAACTATCCTACAAATATCACAACCAAGTGTACAAGCAATTATTCTGTTCACTGATGTACACCAGCATCTGTGGGCACCCAATTTATGTGTTGAATCAAAGACCAGCACTGGAGGCACTCTAATTATGCTTATAGACCTTTCTCAACCCACCAGATCATCTCTCCTATAAATTCCTAGTATTCAGCAGAGTCTGGAACAGCACATGGTCACATTGAAGGTTAAGTGATGGTATGAACTTCAGCTCCCTGAAGGTAGGGCCGGCTTTCATGAGGCTTCTTCCTGTTCTGCCTTCTATCCCCTCCTGTTACATTCTCTGCAGATCAAATGTCCCTCTGGGCTACAGGCTTTGAACACATTCCTAAATCAGAGGCATTTGACCTCCCTTTGACAATCACAGCAATCAAGGAGAAATTTTCATTCTGAAAAAAATTTCTTTACCTCACCTTTTCCTGGTCAAGTCAATGGCTTTGGTCATTTGCACAAAGATTCTAAAATTGGCTTTCAGGACTTGTTTTTCCAGGCAAATGAACTTCACCACAACAAGCTAGATCTCTGACCTCAATGCCTGTGAGGCCTGCTCTGATGACCAAGGCTGGACATCATCTAAGCCTGGAAGATGCCTCCTGCCTGAGTCTGGAGCGCACCGTAGCCTGCTCCATGCTTTCCTCCCTGAACCCTCCAGGGCTGTACATTTGTGGCAGAGAAGCCCCTGAAATGCATGACTGCATTATATGAAAGAAGCTGAGCCCCAAATCAGCAAATGCATGTAGTACCTAAAATGCATCCCCTTTCCTAGGTTACTCACCAAACAGGTTACGTGATGTGCACCTGTTAACATGCCACAGAAAAATTACATTTCTGAAAAAAAGAAACCAAGAAAATCAAAAGAACACAGTTCTCCTCCTTTGATCTGATGGGCTGCAGAATCCTAAAACTCGTACCAGCCCGCTTTCCAGGCCCAACAGTCCTCTGGACCTTCTCAATCTTATCCTAAGTAATGTCGTCCACACCTTTGGGGTTTGGGTTCTTGCTTCAGCAGCTGCAGACAAGTAGCACCTTCTCTCTTGCAGAACTCTGACCTCAAGTGTCCCTCATGGGATCCTCAATTCCGGGAAGCATACGAAAAATAACAAAGCATAAAAGTGTACTTCCAAACTTTAAAAACACAATAAAATCATACTAACAAATCTGAACACATGGCAGCTTCAGCCAAGGCTCTATTCCTTTATGTAAAAGCACTGAATTAAAAGCTGTCTTTCCCAAACTGAATGCACCTAATAATCATAATCTGCACATAACAATACCATACTGAAATCATCTACCAGAATGGTACCGGAGATATAATGTTTAACATGGTGAAAGCACAGGTGGAAAAATAGGGGAGAGAAAATGAGACTCTCGGTTTCAGCCTGTCCAAGCAGTCCATCTTCCTTACCAGCTGAAGAGAATTCATCAGTGGATTGATAACCTAGAGTACAAGTGGGGGAAAATCATCACCGCATCGCAGGCCCTAAGACTCTCATTTTCTAGAGCCAAACCAACCAACCCTACCATCCGTGCAGAATTCTGCCACTTGCCGGGAGGTGATCTGAAACGCTCACCACCGCGCTTACCCTTTCCATCATGTACCTGCGTTCCACACTTCCCTAAAGCACCCCCTTTTTTTTCTTGGCCCTATGCCCAGGTGTCACCCTAGAGACTGAACTGGTCCACATTCTGCACATATTTTACCAGCAGTGGTCTTTACTTTTCACAACATACCAAATTATTTCCCCCTGGTTACCAAAGTAAAAGAGTGAAACCGCATGGAGCTGAGCAGAAACACGGGGTGGCCGCACCCTCCCTCACTCCCCCCGCCCGGCAGGAACACTGCGGCTGGGCGTCTACCCGCGGACCCTCACGGCCCTCCTGCCGCAGCACCTCGCAGCCCCACGCGCCCTCCCGCAGGCCGCCCCGCCCTCTGGCTCGCTCCCTAGCGCACTCTCGGGCTCTCGGCCTCCGCGGCTGCCGGCGCGCGCTCGGGTGCGCGCACGTGCTCGCACTCACGGGTGGCGTGGAGCGCGGGGTTCTGGAAGTTTCTCTGTGTCCGCCTCAGGCTTCGGCCTATGGTCCAGGGGCAGCATTGCTCTGCCGCACCAAGCCGGCTGGACGACAGCGAGCGTCAGATGCGGTGAGGTCGGTGGGAACGCCACTGTTACGAAAGACGGCTTCTAGAGTTTCGTTTACTTTTCCATAAAACCTTACTTTCCAAAACTTTTCACTTTAACATAGCGGCAGTCACGTCCTAAATGGCTTCCCAGCCATCGACCAATGTGCTCTGGCTCTTGGCAACCCCTTTCACGACAGATCGGGACCCCTTTGCGGCCACGCCTCAGGTGGGCAGTCCACCGGGGTCTCAGGCCCGGGTTTGGGGGAGTCGTGCGTGCGTGTTCCCTCTGTAGGTCGTGACCCTTCCCTGCCAGGGCTCAAGGGTCGAATCTTCAGGCAAAAGCATGTGTCCTTCCTTATGTGGTTTTTGGGGCATCGGTTTTAACGCTGAGTTTCAAAAGGGGTTTTTCCATACCAAAATGCAGAGTTAACCCTAACACCACGACCTGGGGCCGTGAAACCCATAGCTGCATCCCAGTTCATCGACTACCTGTGTCTGTCAAAAGGAGCTAGTAGTCCCATTTCTGAATACCTGTCAGAGTTATTAAGAGGATTAAATGAGAAAACTCACATGAAAGTGCATTGTAGGCTTGAGAAAGATGGCAAGTTGGTGTTATTATTACTATTAGATTTCGTAATCTGGTGGTTGAGAACAAAGTGTTGGAATTAGGGAGATCGGGGATTTGGACCTTAGCTTCACAACATGCTGGCTGGGAAACTTTGGCCAAATCAGGTAGCAGCCTGAAGATGGCTCTCAGGACCTCAGTGTCCTCACCTGTATTAAGAGGGATTGGGCACCAAGGCCTCTAGAGAGGTGGCCCCTCTTCCTCTAGGAAGTAAGCCAAAGATATCCATGTCCTAATCCCTGGAACCTGTGATTATATTATGTATTACATAACATTTTGTGTACTTATGAATATATTACATAGTAAACAGGACTTTGCTGATGTAATTAAAGGGGCTTAAAATGAGATTAGCCTGGATCATCCAAGTGGCTTGATATATGCCCTTAAAAGCCGAGAACATTCTTGGGTTGCTTTAGAGAGATGTGGTAGAAAGGGAAAGCTCGAGGAGGTCAGAGATATCCCAAACATGAGATGTTTGGACATGCCGGCTCTGATATGTCAGGGGATTTGGACCCTAACTTCATAGTTGGTTGGCTGGGAGACTTTGCATGAGGAAGATTTGACTTCCAACTGCTGGTTCTGAGATGTAGGTGGACACATGGAAGGTCTCTAGGAAATAATGGTATCCCCCAGCCAACAGCCAGCAAGGAAACAGGGACCTCAGTCCTACTAGCCCAAGGAACTGAGTTCTGCCAACAGCCTGAATGAGCCTGGAAGTAGATCCTTTGCAGAACCTCCTGATAATAGCCCAATGAGCTGACCTCTTGATTTTTGACCTGGTCAGACCCAGAGCAGGGAAACCTGCTAAACCAGCCTGGAATTTTGACTTTACAGAACTGTGATAATAAGTTGTATTGTTTTGAGCTGCTCGATTTGTGGTAATTTGTTGGAGCAGCAATAGGAAACTAGTGCAGGAGGGTCTCGTTGTGGGGTTTGAAGCTTACTTAGTCTGCAGAACATTTCCATGAAGTTAGGAGGAAGTCAGTCATGTACCTAAGGGTGGGAGGAAGTGGATAGAGATCCTCCAGGACTTGGTACCGTCTTTTTCTCACCTGATGTCTCTTTTCATGCATTTTGGAGTGTCTTTCTCTCTCTCTTCCATTTGCCAAGATAAGTGTTGCAAATATCTTATCTCAATTGAAGCTTGGCTGTTTTTTCTTTCAAAACGAACATTAAGATTTTAGTTTAAAACATTTTTTAAAATTGTGATAAAATATGCATAACATTAAATTTACCATTTTAACCATTTAAAAGTATGCAGTTCAGTGGCATTAAGTACACTCACATTGTTGTGCAACCATAACCAACATCCATCTCCAGAATGGATGTTTCATCTTCCATTCATCTTCCTGAACTGACACCTGTGATTTCTCCAAACAGTTCCAAGTGTCTCCTGGAGGTTGGGGTATGGGGGGGATTGCCCTGGTTGAGAATCACTGGCTTAGATCGTGTATCAAAGATACTAGAGTGACAAAATAGTAGCAGACTCAGAGACTCCAAGAAGGAACTAGTGGTTACCAAAGGGGAGAGGTGTGGGAGGGTGGGTGGGAAGGGTGGGAGAAGGGGATTGTGGGGTATTATGTTTAGTACACATGGTGTGGGGACTCACGGGGAAAACAGTGTAGCACAGAGAAGGCAAACTGAATCTGTGTCATCTTACTACACTGCTGGACAGTGACTGAATTGGGGTATGAGTGGGGACTTGATAATATGGGTAAATGTAGTAACCACATTGTTTTTTCATGTGAGACCTTCATAAGAGTGTATATCAATAATACCTTAATAAAAAAAAGATATTAGAGTGGCTGGTGAGGTATTCAGAGTCAGGGAATGGGAGAATGACTATGTGAGGAAAGGAAAAATGTTACCATAAAAAAAAGAGCAGGCTCTGCACACAATGGTGATGGTGTGCCATAAACTAAGGAGAATAATTAACTCAATTTTGTGTCCCTAAAGTTCAAATACAAAAGATAAAGAAACACAAAACAAAATAAAATTGGCTTCAGGGCCTTAGAATTAGCAAATGTTTGTTGGAATTCAGTCTGTCACCACCTGAGTGCCCTTGAGGCAAAAAAGTTAAGGTACCATATAATCTCTTGTTTTTTTGGCTTTACCTCTAACTTTAGACAGAGTAAGGAAACCTTGGCTTTCCTTTAATGAGCCTGTGCTTAAGCATATTTTACCAAAGCTCTGGTGTCAGGAAAAGTGTGCTGGATTAACCAACAGACAGAGCATGTGCTGCAGAGATCAGCAAAGCAGAGAACCTAATGCCCATGAGAAAAGATCAGCCCTGATGAACTTACCTGGATTTTAACATTAGAAAAAGCTAGAAAAGAAACCTTTTAAAATATGTAATATTTTCTAAGAGTTGCATATCACCTAAAGGTACAAATAAGAAGTAAGAAAGCTAGAGTGGCTTTATTAACATCAGATAAAAGAGATTTTAAGACAAAGAGTATTATTACAAGAGACAAAAAGGGCACGTCGTTATGTTACAAGGGACAGTAAATGATAGAATAATTAGAAGTATAGATGTGCCTACTAAAACACTATCAAAAATGCCTGAAGCAAAAACCGGCAAAAATGAAGAGAAATAGGTAAATCTACAAATTGTAAACATTAAAACATTTCTCTCAGTAATAAGGCAATTAAAAAAAAGCAGTAAGTATGCAGAGGATCTGAATGACACTGACAACCCCCTTCATCTAGTTGATATTTATAAAATATTACACCCAGTAATTACAAAATATACATCCTTTCAAGGGTACATAGAATGGTCACCAAGACAGAAAATACCCTGAGTCATAAAACAAGTCTCATTGAAATACAAAATACAGAAATCTTGTAGAATATATTGTCTGACCATAGTGGAAATAAATTAAGAATCCAAATAAATAAAACAACTTGAATAGCTGATAAATAAACAACACATTGCTAAACAATCCATTGGTCAAAGAAAAAAATCTCAAAGGAAATTAGAAAATATTTTAAACTGAAAAAAAAAAAACACATCAAAATTTGTGGAATATTATAGCATTAGCTGCTTAGAAGAAAAAGAAGAGCAAAATACACTCAAAGTAAGCAGAAGGAAAGAAAAGAAGATATTAATAAAATTGAAACCTAAAAAATCAGTAAAATCAAAGCTGGTTCTTTTGAAAACATCAGAGCAATTGATAAAGCTCTAAAGGAAAGACACAAAATTGCCAATATCAGGAATAAACAAATGATATCACTACCAATTATACATACATAAAAAGAATAACAAGGGAATATTATGAAAACTTTATACCAGTAATTTGACATCTTACATAGAATGGAAAATTCCTTAAAAGACATAACTTGGGAAAGCTAATGTAAGAAGACTGCAAATAGCCTGCAGCTCTAAAGGGGATTGAATTCTAAATTTAAAAACTTTCCCCAAAAGAAAATTCAAGGCCCACATAGCTGTAGTCGTGAATTCTATCAAATATTTAAGAGAAATATAATGCCAACTCTACACAGCACTTTCATAAAAACAAAAGAAGAGATACTCCTGAACTTATTTTATGAAACTAGCATTATCTTGAAATTAAAATCAGATAAAATGTTACAAGAAAACTAAAGTATAGATCAGTATTCTCTCATAAAATAGAAGAATCCTTAACCAAATATTAGCAGATTGAAGCTAGCAATTAATAAAAAGGATATGTCATGACTAAATGTAGTTTATCCCAGGATTGCAAGGTTGATTTAACTTTTGAAACCAATCAATGTATTTCACCATATTAACAGACTAAAAAGAAAAAATAAGATCACCTCAATAGATGCAGAAAGCCATTTGAAAAA